>JAVLUX010000006.1:3317500-3492500 GCA_032164185.1 Moxostoma hubbsi
TACTAGAAAATCACTTGCCATATCAAACACATTCGAAAGATATTTGGTTCATTAAATGAAGCTTAACGTTGTCTTTGTGTTTGTTTTTGAGTTGCCACAGTATGCCAAAGAAACCACTTTCTCTAGAAACTCATCAGTCAATCATTGTTTTGAGGAATGAAGGCTATACAATGCTTGAAATTGCCAAAAAAAACTGCAGATTTCATCCAAAGGTGTAACTACAGTCTTCAAAGACAAAGCACAAGGACTCTAACAAGGACAGAAAGAGATGTGGAAGACCAGATGTACAACTAAACAAGAGGAGAAGTACATCAGAGTCTCTAGTTTGAGAAATAGACGCCTCACATGTCCTCCGCTGACAGCTTCATTGAATTCTACCCGCTCAACACCAGTTTCAAGTACAACAGTAAAGAGAAGACTCAGGAGGACTTATGGGAAGAATTGCAAAGAAAAAGCCACTTTTGAAACAGAAAAACAAAAAGAAAAGGTTCGAGTGGGCAAAGAAACACAGACATTGGACAACAGATAATTGGAAAAGAGTGTTACGGATCTTAACCCCATTGAGGTTTTGTGGGATCAGCTGGACTGTGAGATGTGTGAGAAGAGCCCGACAAGACAGCCACATCTATGGCAAGTGCTACAGGAAGTGTGGGGTGAAAGGTCAAGTGCTACAGGAAGTGTGGGGTGAAAGGTCAAGTGCTACAGGAAGTGTGGGGTGAAACGTCACCGGAGTATCTGGACAAACTGACCGCTAGAATAACAAGATCTGTAAAGCTGTAATTGCTGCACATGGAGGATTTTTTGATGAGAACTCTTTGAAGTAGTTTAAGAAGTTCTGAACATTTTATTCATATTGTGATAGTAATTTTTCACATTATTAATACATTATACATTATGATCAGCTGAATGCCACTTTGGTAAATAAAAGTACCAATTTTTACCTGAAGAGCAAAATCTGTACATCGGTAAATTAAAGAGAGTCGCACACCAGATGTGTCTGGTGGACAACATGCCGTATTTTAAAATTCGAAACGATTACTTTCAACGAAGGTACATACACACCGTCAACGTTCAGTGTCAAAATTATAAAGTGCCATGGAGTACAACTGGCATAGTTTGCATAATAAACATCACAGTTTCTAATCGTTTAATTTGCACAGATACACCAGTTTCATACACTAACCTGCAAACTTCAAAGACCTTCGTAGCTTTGGAATACCATCTTCTGCGCTGCATCAGCTCGTCATGTGTGTGTGATAACTGTGCCTTTCCAACCTGCGACCGGCTTCAGTAAATGGTCTGCACTTATATAGCACTTTTTTTTTAACCTTAGAGGTTACCAAAGCGCTTTACACTGTGTCCCAATCACCCATTTACACACACATTCACACTCATACACCAATGACAGCAGAGCCTCCATTCAAGGTGCTAGCCTGCCATTGGGAGCAACTTGGGGTTCAGTGTCTTGCCCAAGGACACTTCGGCATGTGGAGTCATCTGGGCCGGGAATCGAACCGCCAACCCTGCGATTAGCAGCCGACCCGCTCTACCACCTGAGCCACCGCCTGAGCCACCGCAAGAATTAAACATGCCTTATGTTTAATTCTTGCTTGCTCTGCCTCTGAAACAATATCCCTTATCTCTTGCTTTCCATTACTATGTAATGGCCACTTATCACGATCCAGTCAATTCACAATGGATAAATTCAAGTCCTTGCCTACATCTTTTCGAGTTTTATATCCTGATTCGCTCCGAAATATCTCAGATGCCTATGTAGGCAACAGGCAAGTCAGCTTTTTGGAACAGATCTTCTCTCTCTCTTCCCGCCCCTCTTTTCCCGGCAATTGGAAAGTACCCTGTTAATCATTCTCCGGGGATTGATTTCCAGGAGGAGAGGGGCCCACTCTGCCACATGTGGCCCAGAATGAAGAGTCCGGCCTGGGTCGGAAATATCCTGAAAGCACAGCTGAGTAATAAACCCTTAGCGGAGCTGCTCACAGTGGGCGATTGTTCACGAAAAGCTCCTGAGGTGCTACAGTACCACTCTGGTCTTTATCAGGAGTGGAATACACAGACAGTGCATCAACATGCTTGCTCAGACTCAGCATTTACACAAACACACATACACTTCAGTTCTTACTTTTACACGCACCTAAATAAATGATGTACATGATTTCACACACACTTGCGGGCGAGTATTGTTCGGCCCCTCCTCTGGAAAATTCAAACATAAACAGAACGGTGCGCCATAAAATTCTTTCCTTTTTTCATTTTTTTTCTCTCCTCCTGCCCCTTTCTTTTTCCGACAGAACCACAACAGACAGACTGGTGTTTAGTGGGTTAGTGTGTAACCGTGGTTACAGCCAATTGTGGCTTGGCTGCGTTACTGTGCCGGTTACAGCCCTACGTTGTTTAGTGTTTATGTTAACTGTCAGTGTCGTCATTATACTGACTATCATCCTGTCCATTGTGCAGTTGTGTTTTTGAGTCGAGCAGTCGTAATCCTGTGCTCAGAATAGCATGCTAAGATACTATTCATATATTTTTTGCAGTTTGCCTCCTGTGCACAGCATGCAAACTTTTCTGGATGCATGGAATACCTTAATGATGTATACAACACAATACTATGTACTATATATATTAAAATATTATACTCTGAGAACTATACAGGCACTATATGCTGTATATATCCCTCTATCCCTGTATCATCCCTCGCACCAAATTAACGAAACATTTTAAAGAAGGGAGTGAATGGCCAACACGGACAGGGAGAGAGAGAGAGAGAAAAAAAACACTTACTCGTCGGTTCTCCGATACGGCATAGCTTGGTCCTCAGCCACTCTTCCACCTTCTAATGGACGGCAGCCCACGGCTCCCCTGGTGGATCGGAGGCAGTCTTTCGGCCCCCGGCGGACAAGAACGCCTTGCCACTTTCTCGGAAACTGAAGGGGTCTCCCCCGCCCCTGGCAGCGGTTTTCCCGCTCCAGGCGTTCGGCCGGGAGCCCCTCCCCACTCGCGGTTGGCGGTCGTCACGACCTTGCCGTGTTAGCGGCTGGTAGGGGTCTCCCCCCGCCCCTGGCAGCAGCCCTTCACGGTCGGCGTCCCCCGGCAGATGTCCGCGGCTGCTCCGTTGGGGTGGATGGTAGCGGCGAGGACTCCACAACGCCGCATCCTCCTCGGGTTTCGGCACCAGTGTAAAGGGATTAATGGAAAGGAGGAGGTGAGAATCGGCTTGACAATATAAATAATAGTTTAAAATAAAACTCAACCAAAAAGACACACACAGGTGTCGGACAGCTGTCCGTAAATCTCTCTCTCTCTGTCGCACTGCTGTCTTCGGTCGGCCTTTATCCCTCTCGAGGGCTAATTAGCCTGATTAGGAGCCGGGTGTGCGGAATCACGACCTGGCCCTCCGCCCTTCCACAACTTGTTAGTGTTTAATGTTTTGTTATGAGAGTTTTGGGGTGTTACTGTTATGGTGAAGAGTGGAGTTAACGATGAGGACAGGCTCAGCCAAAGAGCTTCTTTTTTTGTGTATGCTAGTTCTCTATATCAGACATAGCCATCGTCTATGCTAAAAGAGAGTGAAGTGACATTACAAAGCTATCTCTCTCTTATTATAGGCCTAATCAACAGAGCTGTCTACGCTGCAAGCACGCAATATGTAGATACCCTCATTGATCGTAAAGGGAGCAATCTAGTTTGCCGTGTAGACATGGTGCCACAGGAAAATCTTTAAAGAAAAAAAGCACAAGAACGACATTCTCTTCCATCATATTCCTTCCATTTTCCAGTGTTTTACTCAGATATATTGTGCAAGTCTTGGAATGAAGTGCTCTGGCACTGTCTGTCTGGTGTTTCTTGCCATCTCTCTTACCGTCTGTTTCACTCTCTCTCTCTTCTACTAGAAGTGGCACCAGACGGCTCCTAGGCCCTTATAAGGTGAAATCAGCTCGCCTGGTAAAGTAAAACAGAACCATATGTCGCACACTAGCTCACTCGCGAAGCTCCGCCGAGGGGCTTGAGCTCTGGCGTGGAGCTGCACACAGGAGCCTAACTTCTGTTAATATAAACCGAAAAGGTCACATTATATGGTCATGTCGAAGCAGCACACTAGAGCTTTATGTTAGAGAAAAGGAGAGAGAGAGGGGCATTCAGGGAATCAATTGGAAAATTGAATCATAAAAAAAGCAAATACTGTTTTTATGTAAGGTCTCACACTGCTAAATGATTTATTTTATGGGTAGGGCTTGGGTTTGGGTGTGTGGTAACGACGATTAGCTTTATATCCAGTACAAACAATAGTCTATAGGATGACCCAATTCTTTGCTAACATGCGTGTGTGTGTGTGTGTGTGTGTGTGTGTGTGTGTGTATACAAGTATTCATACATTCCAGTCTTTTCTTTTGGCTGTAAAATGACTAGCTCATTATCCTAAATATGGATTTGTCATAATGCTCCATTTCCACCCTCATACCAGCTGTGAATCAGAGTGGTTTGTGATCTCATTCATGGGTGTCATCTGCATGACATCATCAGGATCCTTGTTTTACACGCACTGATCATGTACCATGGTATTCATTAATACAGTGCTTCAAGGTATTTCCAAGAATACAATGGTGCAACTATAATACATGCTTAAAAAGACATGGGATTGCCATAATTGCCATGGCACATATTCGAAAAGCAATGGTTGAGCCATGATTTGTAGTACTTTTTAATACTTCTGTAAGTGGTTCCCAAAGAACTTGTATTCCAGCTGCAGTTATTAAATGTGTAGTCAGCGCTTCCAGTCTCAAAGCAGTGTCAGAAAACCCCCAGAACCACAATCGATTCTTGTCTGCTGAAGTGAATCTGGACGTTAAATCAAGCATTTCAATTGCTGGATGGAAGATGGGAACCACACGTGAGCGCTACTTTATTTTCGGGCAATTCTGTCTGTGTGATTTCAGCATGCTGTTGGTGTGTCCAACAGCCAGACGCTCACTAACAAAGACTGAATTATGTATGGGAATTAAGCTTTCTTCTGTGATCAATAAATTATACTTGAATTAGGGAATTACTGAGTAAATGATTGACGCAATGAAAGAACAGAAAATGTTTATGTGGAGGCTGTGTGCCGCAACAAGCCAAAGTAGCAAATAGAGAATCCAAATGAGGACCGAGACTGTCATCAAAGCAAAGATTTAAAGGGATCGTGTTATGGAAAATAGGATTTTCTTCCTTTTTTAAACAAAAAGTTTCATGTAATATGCACTGTATTAATGTTCTTAATACACTGATGATGTACATTATGACCACTCTAAGGTGAACTGAATAACGTTGATCATCTAACAAGGCCACATGTCAAGGTCGGGGTAGATTAGATGGTGAGCGAACAATCAGGTCTTGTAGTCAATGTGTTGAATGCTGGAGAAGTGGGCAGGAGGAGTAAAGACCTGAGCGACTTTCACAAGGGCTGAATTGTTATGGTCAGACGACTGGGTCAGAGCATCTCTGAAATGGCAAGGCTTGTGGGGTGCTCCTGGTCAGCAGTGGTGAGTACCTACCAACCATGGTCGGAGGAGGGACTAACCACAAACTGGCGACAGGGTGTTGGGTGCTCCAGGCTCATCAATGCTCTTGTCGAGGGCTTGTCCGATGAGTCATGTTTTCTTATACATCACGTGAACGGACATGTACGTGTGCGGCGGTTACCTGGGGAAGTGATGGCACCAGGATGCACAGTGGGAAGTTGACAAGCCAGTAGAGGGAGTGTGATGCTCTGGGAAATGTTCTGCTGGGAAACCCGGCCATTCATGTGGATGTCAATTTGACATGTACCACATACCTAACCATAGTTGCAGACCAGGTACACCCCTTCATGGCACTGGTGTTCCCTGATGGTAGTGGACTTTTCAGCAGGATAATGTCCCCTGCCACACTGCACATATTGTTCGGGAATGGTTTGAGGAACATGATGAAGAGTCCAAGGTGTTGCCCTGGCCTCCAAATCCCCAAATCTCAACCCGATTGAGCATCTGTGGGACGTGCTGGACCAACAAGTCCAATCCACGGTGGCTCGACCACGCAACTTACAGGACTTGAAGGATCTGCTGCTAATGTCTGGTGCCTGATACCACAGGACACCTTCAGGGGTCTTGTAGAGTCCATGCCTCGACGGGTCGGCACTGTTTTGGCGGCACTCAGAGGACCAACAGCATATTAGGCAGTTGGTCATAATGATTTGGCTCATTGATGTATAAATATACTGTGTGTGTGTGTGTGTATATTTATATATATTATAATATATATAATTAGTTATTCAATATTATTATTTGTTGCTGAAAGAAACAAGACTACATCAGTACTTTTAGGCAGACAAATTTGCATCCCTAATTGGGAGAAACTCACACAGATCACATTTTATGCCGAAGTTTCAGAAGTTTTCAGGTTTTTGGCTTCATATGGCAATGGATACCTGGCTAACACTTTAACCCTCATAGGAGCTGTTAGCTGAAGATATTTCTAACCAGATTAATTTGCTTAAATAAACTTTCTAAAACACTGTGTAAATCTGATTCTACTGAAAATACACAACGTCACTCACAGACTGTGCCAGAATAATACGATGTACTGCTTTCATTCTTTTTGCATGGATAACTTTGGAATTTGTTACCATAGTTGCACATTTTGTTATGTAATATGATGTGCAATTGTGCCTCTTATTAGGGAACAATTGAGGAGGATCTGACAAAATAATGATTTTACCAGAAGCTTGCAACAGCACACACACACACACACACACACACACACACAGCTGAAGTGGTCAGTTGAGTAAGTTTCCTCCCTCTCTCTTACACACTCGGTCTGGAATGGGCAGATGTTTTCTTCTGGGAGCACTGTTCACTCACACATTGGTGTCTGGGCGTGATGCTAACACAGGTTGCATTTCATTGGTTTAGTTTTTTTTGTTGATTTCTACTCGTGCTGAAATCGAGAGGACTGATGCAGATCGGTTCATTATTGGGACTTCATTTGTACATCATGGTGGCGCAGGAATCATTTGTAAATTGGTGCATTTGGTCTTTGAAAAGTAATGATTAACTTGTGTTTGGGAGATGTCGCCGAGCAACCTGACAGTCTGTCGAACACCCTGTCTAAATGGGACATGAGTGGCACGTCACGTCACGTCACGTCAGAAGCATATCTTTCCCATTATTATCAATGACACCGTCTACACTGGAAGCGTCCATGTGGTGCGTCGTGTAGCGCCAACATTAACTGACTGTTGCATTAAAGCAACTCATGATGTTTCTGGTCTCACTGCCAATCCATGTCTTTGCCAGTCCATGTCTTTACCAGTCCATGTCTTTGCCAGTCCACGTCTTTGCCAGTCCACGTCTTTGCCAGTCCATGTCTTTTCCAGTCCATGTCTTTGCAATCCATGTCTTTGCCAATCCATGCCTTTGCCAATCCATGTCTTTGCCAATCCATGTCTTTGCCAATCCATGTCTTTGCCAGTTCATGTCTTTGCCAATGCATTTCTTTGCCAGTCCATGCCTTTGCCAATGCATGTCTTTGCCAGTCCATGCCTTTGCCAATCCATGTCTTTGCCAGTCCATGTCTTTGCCAATCCATGTCTTTGCCAATGCATGTCTTTGCCAGTCCATGTCTTTGCCAATCCATGTCTTTGCCAGTCCATGTCTTTACCAATGCATGTGTTGGCCAGTTCATGTCTTTGCCAATGCATGTCTTTGCCAATGAATGTCTTTGCCAATCCATGTCTTTTCCAGTCCATGTCTTTGCCAATGCATGTCTTTGCCAGTCCATGTCTTTGCCAATGCACGTCTTTGCCAATGCATGTCTTTGCCAGTCCATGTCTTTGGCAATGCATGTCTTTGCCAGTCCATGTCTTTGCCAGTCCATGCCTTTGCCAGTCCATGCCTTTGCCAGTCCATGTCTACGCGTTGTTTACACATGCTCCTGACGTTGATTGTGCTAAAAACGTATCACAAAGCCGTGTGAAATGAAGTATCCCTCTAGCCTTTACTGAGATTTACAGCATTGTGCCTGTGTGTGTTTAAAGTTGTAACTCTCTCTTTCTCTCTGGCTTCTGTTACAGAGATCTTTCCAGAAACCACATTCCCTCAGTGGACTCGAGTCTCTTTGATCACCTCACCGCCCTCAAAGAACTGTAAGTGCCACGTCCCTCAGCCCAGTGTGTGTTTGAATGCCTGATACGCCTGGATTTGTGTGTATAGAATGGGTCCATAATGACCTGTGTGTGTTTTTAGGAGATCAGGTGTAAATGTGAGTTTGTTTCTTTGTTTATAAAGGAAATAAAGCCTTATATTTTTGCTAATCTACAACTTCCCTTCATTTCTATTGCCAGGTATCTTCAGAGTAATCGTTTGGTCACTCTTCCTCATGGGATATTTGGCTGTGGCCCGTTAGCTGTGCTGTAAGTGTGTGTGTGTGTGTGTGTGTGTGTGTGTGTGTGTGTGTGTGTGGGTGGTAGTATGGTCTAGTTCCCAGATGTTTTTTTGGGGCTCATATGGTGAGAATGTGTTGGCGGCTCTCTTTGGAACCATAGAGTCAAACGATGAAGAACTGAACAAACCAACTTGATTCCTTCAGTTCAAACTAAACCAATAAAAGCGAAATAAATGTTAATTAGTTAAAGGTGAAGGGTGTAATTCCTCCAACACCACTAGCATGACCAAATGGAATTGCAAAAGCAACAGATGGTTTCTTCCATTGGTCGGTCAAACAGATAGTCCCACCCAGTCGATGTTGTTGCGTCAGGCTGTTACGGGACGAATAGAAGAATGTTTTTATAGTGCCTCAAGAGTCATAGATTACACTTCAGTGAAATCAGATTATGAAATCTTTAGAAACTTTCACAGCAGTAACAGATGCATTCGTTATATACAGCATGGTGAAAACAAACACACACACACACTCACAGACAGACGCTCACACACGTACACACACACACTCACTCGCACACACTCACACACACACACACACACACACACACACACACAGAGCTCTGTCTGGTTCACCAAAATCACTTCAGAAGTTTTCCATATGCTGCTCCAAAACGACTGAACAAGGGAACGATTATACAAAGAGAGGAAAAGAGAGATCTGACTTAGAGAAAACAAGAGTGCATGAGATAAAAAAAATGCAAGAAAGAAAAAAGGACAAAAGTGGAGGGACAAGAAAATGCTTGAAAGGAAGAACGCAAGAGAAAGAAAAGAATGAAAGAAATAAAGTTAAAGAAAGACAAGAAGAGAAAGAGTCAGAAAGACCTAAAGAGAATGAAAGAAATAGTGCAAAAGAATAAACAAAATCAAACGAAAGAGAAAGTAAAAAAAGAGAATTAAAAAAGGGAAAAGAGCAAAAAAGGAAAGAATGAACTTAAGACGAGGATGAAAAAAATGCATGAAAGAATAAATGAAAGAATAAATGAAATTGAAGAGAAAGTGTTGGAAAAAACAAGAGAACATACGAATGGAAGAATTAAGAGAAATGAAGAAAAAAGAATGAAAGAAACAAAAGTAAGAGAAAGAGGATAAAAGCAAAAGATGGAATGAATGAAAATAAGGAAGAGAGAAATAGAAAGCAAAACAAAAGAGAAATTAAGAGAATTACAAAATTAAGCAATAAAGAGCGAAAGTAAGAGAAAGAAAGGATGAAACGAAGAGGTGGAAAAAATGAAAGATTGTATGAAAGGAAGAATGAAAAAGAATAAGTGAAATGAACGAAAGCAAGGATGAAAGAAAGAAAAATGAAAGAAAAATTGAAGAAAGAGAGGATGATAAAACAAAGGAAAAATGCAAAAGAAATATTGTAAATATGTTTGACTCTTACTTTAAAACACTTTTCTTTTGTTTTTCAGAGATTTGAGCAACAACCAGATCACCACCATCGAGGGAACAATATGTGATAATTTATTTAATTTAACTACAATGTGAGTACACTCACACACACACACACACACACACACACTCTCTCTCACACACACACACACACACACACAGACACACACAGACACACACATACACCCACACACATACACACACTCATACACACACAAACACACTCATACACACACACACACATGCACACACCCACACAAATATTTTTCAATACATACACACACACACATACACACACACACACACACACACACAAACACACTTTCTCACACAAACACACACTCACACACACATACACTCACACACACACATGCACACACCCACACACACACACATTTTTCAATAAACACACACACTCTCACACACACACACACACACTCACACACACACACACACACACACACACATTCTAAACTTAATCTGAATATTTAATACCAATCTGAACCTAAAAACTTAAAATAACCATTTTAATGGTGAATCCCAGTTGAAATCATCATGTATTTGCAGCCTTTGAACTCTGACTGCTTTTATCTGGTGGTTTGAGTGATCAGAGATCTGCAATGAGAATTCAGCAGCAGTGTGATGTTTTAAATGTGAATGCAGAGCACTTTCAGTCTAAACCGTTTGATGTCTCAGTTGTGAGGCACATCTGTCTGAAATTCTGCCTGATGTAACTGATAGTTGATGCAGATTAAAGAGGTGTGGTGACATCTAACATGGATGCACTGAGGAAACTTCTGTTCGGACATCATTGTGTAAGATACCGTAACGGACACAGACAGTAACGATGTGGTGGATTTTCAACTCAAACTTGTGAACTGTCAATTTGGGCTGCTGTCCTCATACAACCAACAACAAAGAAAAACTGAAAAACTAAAGACATTAAAAATGACAGAACTGGCCAGAGGAATACAGTGAAAATTAATTTGTGTCGAAGAAGCGACACTAGGGGTCTACTTGAGTGCCGAATATACCTCTGATCTATGAGAAAAGGCCAATGAGATGTTTGCAGACAGAATTTGCATGTCCCGCCCACGGACATACGGGTATAAAGGTGTGGAAATACGTCGGTTCATTCAGGATTTTTCTGAGGAGCCGGAAATGGTCCGGCCACAATAGTGGCTCGGCTCAGCGACGTGGCCGGGAGGACAAAACGTCTCGTTCCCTCCATCAGTGAACGGAGGTTACATACGTAACCTAGACGTTCCCTGTCTGTCGCTCACTTTGACGTTGTGTCGAAGAAGTGACACTAGGGGTCCAATTTAAATCACGCCATGCGCTGAGCCGTGTACGTGTACTGCTGACACAGGAGCGGGCAGGTACTTGACATGCCAAAACGACCACCTGTATCAGACTGCACGTACTCGTCCCCCATGCCCCACAAAGTCGTCGGAATCCTTATAGGTACCCTAGACAGGGGAACAAGGCGACGCTTGCCAACCTGGGAAAGGGCCGAGCCTAGCCAGGCCTCTTTTCCCTCTATGTTTCTCACATAGTCAACGGCTGGGGCCCTTACACGCACCGGGGAAGGGGGTCTTCCCCAGTTTCAGGGAAAAGACCCTGCAGAGACCACACCTGCCCAGAGGGTGGGAGGTAAGAGTGGTGAATACACCACATGGGCTTTTAGGTGACATGTGGGAAGTGGTGCGATGGTAGATACTGCCTCTTCTGAGTTGCTACAGACACGGCGACCGAGGGGCAGCGGGAACTGCCCAAGGGAGACGCGGATCCACAAATACACACAGGGGGGAAGTCCACATAGGAGCCCTGACCTGCGGAGCACCTATTCCAGTACAGGGTAGATTTGAGTAGATTTAGGTTGGGTTAGTTTTATGTTTAGAGGTTAGGTGTTTTGGGTTGGGTTTAGGGAAATGGTTGGGTTGGGTTGGGTTAGGTTTAGGGAAAGAGTTGGGCTAAGTTTATGTTTAGAGGTTAGGTGTTTTGGGTTAGGTTTAGGGGTTAGGAGTTTTGGGTTAGGTTTAGGGAAAGGGTTGGGTTAGGTTTAGGGTTAGGTGTTTTGGGTTGGGTTTAGGGAAATGGTTGGGTTGGGTTAGGTTTAGGGTTAGAGGTTAGGTGTTTTGGGTTAGGTTTAGGGGTTAGGAGTTTTGGGTTAGGTTTAGGGAAAGGGTTGGGTTAGGGTTAGGTTTAGGGAAAGGGTTGGGTTAGGTTTAGGGTTAGGTGTTTTGGGTTGGGTTTAGGGAAATGGTTGGGTTGGGTTAGGTTTAGGGTTAGATGTTAGGTGTTTTGGGTTGGGTTTAGGGAAATGGTTGGGTTGGGTTAGGTTTAGGGTTAGATGTTAGGTGTTTTGGGTTGGGTTTAGGGAAATGGTTGGGTTGGGTTAGGTTTAGGGTTAGAGGTTAGGTGTTTTGGGTTAGGTTTAGGGAAATGGTTGGTTGGGTTTGGTTAGGTTTAGGGTTAGAGGTTAGGTGTTTTGGGTTAGGTTTAGGGAAAGGGTTGGGTTAGGTTTAGGGTTAGGTGTTTTGGGTTGGGTTTAGGGAAATGGTTGGGTTGGGTTAGGTTTAGGGTTAGAGGTTAGGTGTTTTGGGTTGGGTTTAGGGAAAGGGTTGGGTTAGGTTTAGGGTTAGGTGTTTTGGGTTAGGTTTAGGGAAAGGGTTGGGTTAGGTTTAGGGTTAGGTGTTTTGGGTTGGGTTTAGGGAAATGGTTGGGTTAGGTTTAGGGTTAGGTGTTTTGGGTTGGGTTTAGGGAAATGGTTGGGTTAGGTTTAGGGTTAGGTGTTTTGGGTTGGGTTTAGGGAAATGGTTGGGTTAGGTTTAGGGTTAGGTGTTTTGGGTTAGGTTTAGGGAAAGGGTTGGGTTAGGTTTAGGGTTAGGTGTTTTGGGTTGGGTTTAGGGAAAGGGTTGGGTTAGGTTTAGGGTTAGGTGTTTTGGGTTGGGTTTAGGGAAAGGGTTGGGTTAGGTTTAGGGTTAGGTGTTTTGGGTTAGGTTTAGGGAAAGGGTTGGGTTAGGTTTAGGGTTAGGTGTTTTGGGTTGGGTTTAGGGAAAGGGTTGGGTTAGGTTTAGGGTTAGGTGTTTTGGGTTGGGTTTAGGGAAATGGTTGGGTTGGGTTTGGTTAGGTTTATGATTAGAGATTTGGTGTTTTGGGTTAGGTTTAGGGAAATTTGGTCGCTTAGGTGACCTGACTGGAGTCATTCAGCACGTCCTGGATTCGACCTCACGACTCCAGGTGTGGTAGTCAGCGTCCATACTCACTGGGATACCCAGGCCCCCAAAAAAACAGTTGATCAAAAAAACGACAACAGAATAAACCTGCGATTATATGAGATTTATTCTCTACTTTTGACATCGAAATGTAAACACCTATGAGCACTAGGATTGGGCGATATGATGATATATATATCATGGCGACGATATAAAGTGTCAGTTGATAGAGACTTTGCTCTATCGTGATATGTAAATATCCATGTGCGCAGCGTGCTTCACATGAGACTGAGAGAAACATGGACAAGGGTTTCATGATATTAAAATTTTTCGGCAGCCGCCCAAGCAAATTCAATGACATTCATCTTACGTTTTTCCCTTCATATGTGCTTAATAATCTTTTCATCTGACATGCATATGTGTTTCATGTGTGTCGTGCCCGCTATCTCTGGAGTCCAGCAGGCTTACCGGTATTTACAGAAGAGTGCAGAGTGGGATCACTGGTGCTACTCGATCATGTTTGACCCAGGAAAAACCATGTTAAACATTTCCAAAGAACGGGAAGACTCCCAAACAAGAAAAGAAAAGACAAGACAGAGCAGAAATAATCTGCAAACTGTCAGACTACGATAATAACCCGTAAAAAAGCAATTTGTTTTACCTCCTCAAGTGAAGCATGCAAAATAATATCACGAAAGCCAAAAGACTACATTAATTCTGTCTCATTTGTTGTTTTTTGCAAGAAGTGATTATATTTGTTAGATTTTTTAACTTGTGCTTTATTTTCTTTGCTGTATTGCTCAGGGAAGATCTTGAGCTTCTTGAGGAAAGTTTATGATAATATTATTAATAATAATATTGGTCAACGGAATATATTATCAGACGGAAATTTGGAAAGATGTGATATTTAGCACTATGGGATGAATGATTTAAAACCAAGTTGAGTGTTTTTATGTGTGTGTACTTGGACAAAATGATGTCATGAAGTATTGATTTTAGAGTTAAAAAAAGACCTGGACGTTTTCTTGACAGGTTTCGAGAGATTCGCACTTTTATGGCATTTTCAGCTGCACAAAGTTTGACTTTTATTGCATTGTAGATTTCCCAGCACAACTTCTCTTGTGCTACTTTTCACAATAAAAACTCCCTGATGAACTTGTTTCAATTCCAAAATAATTATAGATTAGAGTGCTGTGTTGTTGGACAACTTTTGTATACATAATAGTATACAGGACAGTGTGTCTGGGGAGAACAGATTGTTGTGTTCCATCAATTGTGTACAAGTCAAATAAGCTCTACCCTTGTGGCACTCCACATCTGATTTGGTTTTGCTTATTGCAGATTTACTGTTTGAAGAAGATTGTGCGGTTGCAAATGTTTTCATCCTATGCCAGTCTGTCAATATTGACTGTATCTCTCTCTCTCTATCTGTCTCTCTTTATCAGAGATCTGAGCTCTAACCCGTTTGTCTGTGACTGTAAGCTAGTGCCGTTGGTTAGCTGGTTGAAGGAACAAGGCGTTAGAGTGAAAAAACCCAACTCTATGCTGTGTGATCGCCCAGCGGAGGTGAAGAACCAACCACTGCTCAACGTCAGCAAGCACATCTGCAGTGAGTGATTGCGTATTTCAAATGTTTGTCTATTTACCTGCCTTTATAATTAGGCATATTTGTTTGATACTTACTAAGATGTTCTACATCTAGGAATGTAGACATTATAAGACAGATCATGCAAAACTTTGTTGATTCCGAGTTTTATAATTGGTCGTTCCTTTGTCTTTCTCAGCTCTGATTTATGCGGGATGTCTGCAGGATGAGGAGCACGTGGGAGGCGTGGAGTTGGTCATCTTCTCCTCCTCCACTCCTGGTCATTTCTCACGTGAAGACTGCAACTCGAAATGTTTCCATGAGAATCAGCGTTATGGCGGTCTGGGTCAGCAGAGAGAGTGTCTGTGCAGCACAAACTCTGAGCCCAACCACATCAGCGAGTCGCAGTGCACAACCGCGTGTTCTGACCCAGTGGTTATGAAGGATTGCGGCTGGACTGTGGCACATGATGTGTTTCAGGTGTGTGCCAAATGATCGCATGCAAAGGTCCATCTGTAATGAAACAACAACTATTAACAATAGTTGAAAAAAGCTTCCCTTGACCACAGAATTGATCTGTCTGAATTCAATTAGACACACAGATTTCAACCTTGTGAATGTACAGTGCATCCGTGCAAGTGCAATCACGTGTACATAAGTATTCACACCCTTTGCTCAGTACTTTGTTGAAGCACCTTTGGCACCAATTACAGCCTCAAGTCTATTTGTGTAGGATGCTACAAGCTTGGCACACCTATTTTTGGGCAGTTTCTCCCATTCTTCTTTGCAGGACCTCTCAAGCTCCATCAGGTTGGATGGGGAGCGTCGATGCACAGCCATTTTCAGATCTCTCCAGAGATGTTCAGTCGGGTTCAAGTCAGGGCTCTGGCTGGGCCACTCAAGGACATTCACAGAGTTGTCCCGTAACCACACCTTTGATATCTTGTCTGTATGCTGAGGGTCGTTGTCCTGTTGGAAGATGAACCTTCACCGCAGTCTGAGGTCCAGAGCGCTCTGGAGCAGGTTTTCATCAAGGATGTCTCTGTACATTGCTGCATTCATCTGTCCCTCGATCCTGACTAGTCTCCCAGTTCCTGCTGCTGAAAAACATCCCCACAGCATGATGCTGCCACCACCATGCTTCACTGTAGGGATGGTATTGGCCAGGTGATGAGCAGTGCCTGGTTTCCTCCAGACATGATGCTTGCCATTCAGGACAAAGAGTTCAATCTTTTGTTTCTCATGGTCTGAGAGGTCTTCAGGTGCCTTTTGGCCAACTCCAGGCGAGCTGTCATGTGCCTTTTACTGAGGAGTGGCTTCTGTCTGGCCGCTCTACCATACAGGCCTGATTGGTGGAGTGCTGCAGAGATGGTTGTTCTTCTGGAAGGTTCTCCTCTCTCCACAGAGAAACGCTGGAGCTCTGTCAGAGTGACCATCGGCTTCTTGGTCACCTCCCTGACTAAGGCCCTTCTCCCCCGATCGCTCAGTTTGGCCGGGCGGCCAGCTCTAGGAAGATTCCTGGTGGTTCCAAACTTCTTCCATTTATGGATGATGGAGGCCACTGTGCTCATTGGGACCTTCAATCTGCAGAAATGTTTCTGTACCCTTCCCCAGATCTGTGCCTCAATATAATCCTGTCTCGGAGGTCTACAGACAATTCCTTAGACTTAATGGCTTAGTTTGTGCTCTTGACATGCACTGTTAACTGTGGGAACTTATATAGACAGGTGTGTGTGTGTGCCTTTCCAAATCATGTCCAATCAACTGAATTTACCACAGGTGGACTCCAATCAAGTTGTAGAAACATCTCAAGGATGATCAGTGGAAACCGGATGCACCTGAGCTCAATTTTGAGTGTCATGGCAAAGGGTGTGAATACTTATGTACATGTGATTCTTTTATTTTTTTATTTTTAATACATTTGCAAAGATTTCAAACAAACTTTCCCGTTGTCATTATGGGGTATTGTTTGAAGAATTTTGAGAAAATAATGAATCGAATCCATTTTGGAATAAGGCTGTAACATAAATTCCTTACAGTTCCCAGCAGCACATTTGTCATACTCTGTAAAAGAATGCTAATTGTGTTTCAGCCAATCATATGTTTTTTCCTGTTCTGAGATCAGTTCCATTATATTTTGCATACATTTTAAACACAAGATTTTTGGAAATCTCGTCCGGCAGGTGAATTTCTCAGCCTATCTTCCATCTCGCCGCATATCCATCCACTCTGAGGCTCTCCTATCCGTTGCCTCTTCTGTCTACCCTGTGTCTCTCTCATGGGACTTCGGTGACCTTTCACCTCGGGTCAACACCTCTACACCCAACACGACAGCGAGGCATAAGTACGGTCACCCTGGAAAATTCCAGGCCCAGGTGAGTCTTTCCGCAGGCCACCAGGAGATCATCGCACAGGGGAACGTGAGTGTAGAACTACCCCCTCGACTGGAGCTCCACTGCCCATCAATGATCGTAGTCAATCAGAGCCTGGAGGAGGCAGTGAGTCTGGTGAACTGGGGCGGAGTGGGCGTGACTGTGGACTGGCAGATCAGGAAGGATAGAACCGAGATCGCAAGAGGTGAGTAAGAAAAAGAAAGAAATGTGTGCATGCACTCATTTATGTTTAAACACCTGCAGATGCACAGGTAAGGGGCTGTTCAGACCAAATGTGTTCTTGCGCTAAAAAAGTAGATTTAATGAAATTAAACAGAACCGAGGTGCCTCGAGACACATTTTTAAAAGCTGACATTCTTTTAAACTTGACACAGTGTCTAACAAAACGTGCCGCCCCTGTGTGAGATGCTGAGAAAGTAGCGAGAATGATCAAATACATTCATCTAGCACAGGTTTACATACAAAAACTATTCAAAAATGGGGCAGACTGGCATAAATGCATGTTCGGTGTGAACGGCCCCTAACCTGATTGAAACTCCTAAGTGATTTGGGACGTCCATGCTGAAAAAACTTTTCAGACAGTATTTTAAGCCACTATTCAGACCGGATTCTTTTGAAGTTGAATTTTAATGCTTAAAAAAAACGTGAGACATGGAAGAACAGTTATAATGTCCAACGTATTTATTGTTCTAAAAATAGCTAGATGCACCGCAACCAAAATAACAGTACGCAGTTGTCTCAAGATCCATTTTTAAAAGTTTAACTTATTTTTAACGAAGCGTCTTCTAAAAAAAAAAGTGCCGCCCCTTTGTGAGATGCTGAGGAAGTAGTGAGAATGGTCAAAGACATTCATTTAGCACAGGTTTACCTACAGAAACAATTAAAAAACAGCGCAGATGCACGTTTGATTTGAACGGCCCTTACTGAGATAGAACCTCATAAGTGACTGATTTGGAACACCCCTCCTGAAAATAAACAATTTAGGAAGTATTCTAAGGGGCTATTATGACCGAAAGCATTCTTGCACTGATAAAGCTTGACGCAGTGCAACAAATGGAACAAAACACAGGTGTCTCAAGACATGTTTTCAAAAGTTTGCTCTTTTTAACTTGAAGCCGCATTTTAACACAAAAAAAGTAAGATGACAACTGTTGAAATGTCCATCTAATGCATGTTTACATGGGAGAACAATTGGAAAACAGAACAGATGGACAAAAACAAGTGCGTTCGGTGTGAACGTGTTAAACGTAAGTGACTGATTTGGAAAATCTATGCAAAAAGAAAGATAAAAACTCCTTAAGGGGCGTTCTTGCATTAAAAAAAGGCCAGAACGGAACAGAATTCAGGTGTCTGAAGACGTGTTAAAAGTTGAAGTTCTTTTTAACTTGACTAGGCATCTAAAAAACATTGCTCTAGTGTGAGATGCTGAAAAAAACACAAGATGCACCAATATGGTCAATAACGTCCGTCTAGTGCATGTTCATATTAAAAAAAACTCTTGAAAAAGGATGAGATTAGTGTCAACAGCCCCTAACTGAAATTAAACCTCATAAGTGACTGATTTGGAGCACGCCTGCTAAACAAATGATCTAAACTAGCACAAGCTAGTCTGCTGGTCTTTGCTGGTATGAAGCCTGGTCTACTTTGATGGTTTTAAAAGGGTTTTGGCACCTCACAGCTCAGATTTAAGCCTGTATAAACACAAGCTTGCCGGACTATGAAATGTGCTTTTTTCATGTTCAAAAAAGGGACCAAAAAATGTCTCTTCTTTGTAACAAAGGCTGTGTTTACATCATTCCTGTCGAGCGATGGCATGTGAAGATTCTCTTGTTTATTTTCGGGCCCTGTGGAGATCTGTCCATCATTGATTGCTTTGAAAGCACAGATAAGAGCGCACAGCACTATTCCCGAAAGAAAGAATGAGAAAAAAACGAATGTTTCATACAAAGGAAAATGTAAAATAAAGGAACTCTTTATAGATGCTGTCTGATTCTGAACAAGTTTTATATAACTTATAGCAAAAGCATTGTCATAAATAATCAAGAATTATGAACTTGTGCACTCTCTCTTTCATTCTTTAGCGGAGCCGCTGTGTTTGCCAGGTGCGATCCATCACGCTGACTCATCCCGCTGTTTCCTGTTGGTGTCGGAAGAAGTCAGCTGGTCAGACGCAAGGCACAATTGTTCTGCTCGTGGGGGAGAACTCATTGTGGTGCATTCCCAAAACGTACGAGACCTTCTGGCCCCTCGAATCACACAGTGAGTCTGACATTTCGTAAACGTCATTAAAAAGTATTTTTTTAGAGCTCTGATTTGACAAATTCCAGATTTTCTGAAACTCACTTGTAGCTTCACAGTTTTGCAATGAAACGTCTCTCTAGCATAAATGTCCAGTGTACAATCAAGATGTCTCTCAAGCCCAATATACCCAATGGAAGAAGCTGAACTTTTTTCTTCTAAATGAACTAAAGAACTCCAGGCGAATTAATCCTCATTTATAGTACGCACAACGTTCTTTTAAAAGCAGTGTGTTGAGGAAATCAAATTAAGAAAAGAATGCCTTGCCCAAACCAAATCCACGATTAATTTTAACCAATCATCAGCATTTTTCGAGTAGCCCAGGTCAAGAATTTCAGTGATGTGCATGAACAGAAACGAACGCCTTAAACGAACGATAAATTCACCTTTAGTGTCCGTTTTTAAATTCCAGCTTTGAAGAATGAGAAAATGTCTTTGACATCTTCTAACCTAATTTTCAAAGGGTTATATGCTGCGTTTTTGCTTATAACTTCACAAAAAATAAACGAAACGTAAAATATCACATATTATTCTTTAGAGGAGGTGATTATCTTTCAAACGAGTCCACACACAAGATAATCAGATGTATTGATCATTAGATAATCCACATGAAGCACAATGTTACATATGACCACCAGGAGATGACGCCAAAGACTCAATGATGACTCAAATGACACAGAATGAAACTCACTCTGTGCAATCTCATGACTAAAATCATGTCTGCATGCTATGCAAACCTTTAGTCATTGTTGTGTTTGCATGTGTAATTAGTTTTTATGTACAATTATTATCTTTTATTTGTTTGGAGAGGCTTTTGGACTCTATTATAAATTTAATAAACTTAATTCTATTTTATTTAATATTTTTAAATGTTATTTTATTTTACAATTTCATTTAATTTTTTGTTTTTATTTTATGTTTTATTTAAAATTCTATTTTATTGAATATTTTTTAATGTTATTTTATTTAAAATTATATTTAAAATTGTATTTAATATGCAATTTATTTTTCTCATGTTTTGAAAAATCGATTGATCTAAAGGTCTATGCTTAAATGCATATTTAAATTGGTTTTATACACATAATAAAAACTACATAAAGTACTTTACAAAATACAAATCCACCGCACTTCATGGTCTGGCACATCACACTTACACACTGAGGTGTTGTACATCTGCAGAAACACAGCTGTGGAAATATGTGACACTCCAGCAGGGAGGAGACACTGGTTATGTGTGTGTTTATGTGTGTTTATCTATGGAAGTGTGTGTGTGTGTGTGTGTGTGTGTGTGTGTTTCCTGTGTTCCACACCCATCATTAATTTGAGGGTAGAGCTTGCACTGACCAGAGCGAGCTCGAGATAGAAAATGTGTCTCAATTTTCTCAACCGTAGTGCACTAGTAAGTACTCTACTCTGGCTGTCGGCAATTTCTAAGGCTGTTGTCCCATTGTCTACAATCCTTCTAGTGCACCAAAATGATTCCCTGAATGATCAGTCAAATCCAGTGAGCATCAATATTTATGAAATCAAAGCCTTCATTTTTGTCTTTAAAATAAATTCTGTTTGTAATAATCTTTCATTCCTAATGTGAATTAAAAGCAGTTCTGCAAACATTCAAGTTTTTTTGTTTATGTTCTGTAATTTGATACTGAGCTACTAATATTCAAGCATTGTTTGCGTTATTATATTATGTTTGTAAATACTGAAAGATAAAAATGTTCTTAGTATTTTTGTCCTATTTTCCAGTAAAAAATGTATTTACTTTTGGAGATAACGTATGAAGGGGTTAAAAAAAATCTCACTACATTTGTTGCAAAACAATCTGTTTACAAATTGTTTCATAAAAAATAAATAAAGTAATTCAAGATAATTTCACTGGAATCTAGGGATTGTAATGAGACACGGTCAGAGTGTTGAAGAAGTGTTTTCTAGCGCTCTAACATGCTCCAGATGGGCTGCATACCCCAAACACACACACACACACACACACACACACACTCTCACACACGCACACACACACACACACACACTCTCACACACACACACACACACACATTCTCACACACACACACACACACTCTCACACACACACACACATATTCACACACACTCTCACACACACACACACACACACACACACACACACACATTCTCACACACACACACACACTCTCACACACACACACACACACATATTCACACACACACACACAGACACACACATATTCACACACACACACTCTCTCACACACACACACACACACACACACATATTCACACACACACACACTCACACACACACACACACACACACACACATATTCACACACACACACACTTCCCACCCACCCGTCTTATGTAAAAACACACATGTGAACAGACCACTTTTTTATTGTTTTTTTACTGGCACAGAGTTGTTTTTCTCCCTCTTTATTTCGTCTCTTCTTCTGTTTTGTGTTTTTCTTTTTCGTTTGTAGTTTTCACAGATGTGAGATGTTGGTTGCAGCCCATTTGAAGCTTGTGTGTGTGTGTGTGTGTGCATGTGCGCGCGTGCGTGTGTGTATGTGGTTGGGTGGCATATTCGCCCTGTCAAAGACTGTGATTTATGTCTCATTTAAAGGCAAATAAAACTTCAAAATGATCTGCATTATTGAGGCACACATTCCCCTCAACTTCTGGAAAATTAGGATTATTTAGTAAAGGGCACCCATTATGCCCCTTTTCACAAGATGCCATTTAAATCTTTGGTGTCCCCAGAATGTGTCTGAAATTTCAGCTCAGAATTCCCCACAGATCATTTATTACACCAAGTTGAAAATGCCCATTTTGGGGTGGAAATAAAAACAAGCTGTTTTTGTGTGTGTGTGTGTGTGTGTGTGTGTGTGTGTGTGTGTGTGTCTTTAAATGCACATATAAACAGCCTTTGACAATTTCGAAGTAGGTTTGTTGCGGAAATGGATATTTCATTTGGGTCACTGAAGGGTTCAGAGGAGTAACTATTCTGATATTGGCCCATACGGATTCAAAGTTGTTAACAAAAACATAAACGTGCCGTTTATAGTGCCACCTAGTGTTGGATGGGTGTGACTTTTACTTTCTTCAGAAAAAGTATAAACAAAATACAAAAATTGAAGGACGTTTCTGAAAATGTGGTTGATTTGACATGAAAAAACCCAATATAAACTCATTTCACATTCTTCAAAGAGCAGATGATCTGAGCGATGCCAGCCACATTCATGTTAAAGCTCTGTTCTCCTTCTGAACATCTGAGACAACGCTGATAACATATCTAATTCAATTCTCCTCTTGGATCTTCAGAAACATGTTGCTGGTGTGTGTGTGTTACAGGGAGCGTGGTGTGTGGTTGGGTCTGAGTGATAAATACTCGCCTCGTGTTCTGCGCTGGGTGGACAATTCTGAGTTTCGGGCGGGTGAGGAGGGCGTGAGAGACCGAGCCAACTTGCAGCCGGGAAATGTTTGTGTCTCACTGGACAACAGCGGGCAGCCCAGCTCACACTCCTGTACCGCTAAACGCGCTTTTGTCTGCCAGTTCACTCGCCAAGGTAAACATCTGTACAGCCACACACACACATTGGACCTCATTACATGAGCTCAGCACCATCTAACATGTGTCCTAACCAGTTAAAAGATGTCTCTAACATTATGTCCCAAACAGCTGCTACAACTAGTCCACTATTATCAGAAACTAGCCTGAACCAGCATGGAGATGTGCATCCCAAATCGTTTGTTTAAAAAATGTGTATTAGTATGTTTGGATGGGATACGACATTGTTGCACACTTCTAAGCGGGGAGTAGCCGGGTCAATTACAACACGTTGATTAAATGCATTGTTGTTGTTTTTGTGTTAGGGCTTATAAATCCAATTATGAATGTTCACAATGTATTTTCATTTTGATTTCTATGAGGATGTAAAGGAATCAAGGGCACCAGCATCCGCAGTCGGCCTTTACCCCTCTCGGAGGTTTGATTAGCCTGATACGGGACCTTCCTGTAACACTGTAAAATTTAAAAGAGAGGGAAAAGGCCAACATGGACCGCCAATTTCACTTTCGCACTTTCTCCACACTAAACTATGCTGCCAAAAGTGTCCCTTTGCGCCTCCTAATGGCGATTTTGTGAACGAGTCTTACGAGACAGAATTTCAAGTTTTACCGCGTCAGTACTGCTCGCGGTAAATGGTATAATTTTGGTCGAGTACCTACTGTATATTCGATGCATTTTGCAAGTATGCATCCCTGCATGCTCTATGAGCTAACGTTGCCCACAATCATTTGCGCAAAATAATAGTGGATTTTCTTGAGCTGGATTTTATGACATGGCAATGTGTCACAATAGTGCCAACCTGTCTCACTGCATACTCAAAAGTGCACACTTTCCCTATCACCAGTGAAGTACATAAAGTACTTAGAACATGTGCACCGATGTCTAATAGAAATATGTGAATTGTTAAATATAACTAATACAGTTCTAGGACACTCGAAGTGCACAACACACACACGTACAACCTCTCTAGGAGCATTTACACACAATCATCGTCCTATTCAAACTGATGGAGGAGTTTATCGGACTGCCTTCTCAGCTCTCTCTTACTGGGACACACTTACACACACATCATGCGTACAGATATACTGTTGAAATTGTATTGTGAGTGCTGATAAGCTGCTGATGACAGTTAGAGCTCATGTCTCTCTTTCTCTCTGTGTATTTGTGCAGTGCGTGTGCCGGATGCAGGTGTGTATACGGTGGGCACAGCTGTGTTTAATATCCAGAGATCACTGAGCAACCCGACAGCATCACAGACGTGTCTACCCAACACACCGGCCAATAGTGTAGAGGTAAGCACACATCTGGGCGTTTATTTTTTAATTTTTTGTTTTCTCACAATTTGGAATTTGGCAGGTCCTCGTGGTGGCACGGTTACTCGCCTCAATCCGGGTGGCGGAGGACAAGTCTCAGTTGCGTCCGCTTCTGAGACCGTCAATCTGCGCATCTGATCACGTGACTCGTTGTGCATGACACCGCGGAGACTCACAGCATGTGGAGACTCATGCTACTCTCCACGATCCACACACAACTCACCACACGCCCCATTGAGAGAACCACTAATCACCACCACGAGGAGGTTACCCCATGTGACTCTACCCTCCCTAGCAACCGGGACAATTTGGTTACCCCATGTGACTCTACCCTCCCTAGCAACCGGGACAATTTGGTTACCCCATGTGACTCTACCCTCCCTAGCAACCGGGACAATTTGGTTACCCCATGTGACTCTACCCTCCCTAGCAACCGGGACAATTTGGTTACTCCATGTGACTCTACCCTCCCTAGCAACCGGGACAATTTGGTTACCCCATGTGACTCTACCCTCCCTAGCAACCGGGACAATTTGGTTACCCCATGTGACTCTACCCTCCCTAGCAACCGGGACAATTTGGTTACCCCATGTGACTCTACCCTCCCTAGCAACCGGGACAATTTGGTTACTCCATGTGACTCTACCCTCCCTAGCAACCGGGACAATTTGGTTACTCCATGTGACTCTACCCTCCCTAGCAACCGGGACAATTTGGTTACCCCATGTGACTCTACCCTCCCTAGCAACCGGGACAATTTGGTTGCTTAGGAGACCTGGTGGAACACAATTCGAACTAGCGACTCCAGGGGTGATAGATACCCCGGCCCCCATATGGGTGTTTCTTTACATTTGGGTATTTTGTAGCACTGTGGACTTCTAGAAAGTAAAGTCTCGTTCAAATATTTTTTGTGGTGTTAAAAGTTATAATTTGTCAACTTTGTGTGCCTTCAGCTGTTGCTCTTCCCTGGTTTGAGTTTTCTTCAAGCGGGTCAACTATCTTCTCTGGAGCTGATCACTCAGTCTCTGAGCTCACAAACACAGCTGCGCTTTCAGGTGTACCGACCACAGTGCCCGGGATTCACACGCCCTCTGCTGCCAGGTAAAACACATGTTGCATTGATGCATTGAATTCTATGGAGTGAAGCTTTTTCTCCTCTCCAAATACATGTTTACAATGTTTACTAACCTTAACCCTATCCTTAAAAACTACTTTTTGCATTTTTAGAATTGTACATTTAGTTGTCAGATTTAGTGCACTTCTGGGGACAGTTTTGTCTGCACAATATAGGTAAATAAACCCACAAAAACAAATAAACAGAAGGAACAAACAGTTTACCTTTCATACTCTGTTTACCTCTCTTAACCCTTTCAACCCACTGCCAGAGACACTTAAAAACTGAAATGAACAACCTAAAAAGCTAATGATTCTGGAGATTTCCATGAGAGAGAGAGAGAGAGAGAGAGAGAGGGGGGGAGAGATGCTTAAAGAGACAGAGCACGGGAGTCATCAAGGTCACTCTCTAGTGCACGACCAGCTTTACACAAAATCCTCTTTTGCGTCCTCCTGATCAATACAACATGAGTGCACAGAGCAGAAAGGCAAACGCCAATCGATTAAACGTAAAGACATGAGAAACGATGGGCTTGACAAGACTTTTAAAGAAAAAGTACTTGCAGAAATAACGTTCTGTCGTCATGTACTCACACTCATGCCGTTCCAAACTTGTTTTGTTTTTTCTTTCTTCCATGGAACACAAACTGTATTTAAAGTATTTTTATATAAAGTATCTAAGCAGCTTGTTTCCATGCCGGTACAGTGACGGTATCTCTGAACACCTGTCGTCATAGTAACAGGCCTGTTTGATGACTTTTCTTTTTTTGCCATGCAAGAACAGCATTCTGAGCCTCTCTAAAATGGCAAGGCTTGCTTCGTGTTCCCGGTCAGCAGTGGTGACGGGGTGTTGGGCACCCAAGGCTCATCGATGCACGAGGACAATGAAGGCTATAACGTCTGGTCCGAACCGACAGAAGCTCTACTGTAGCACAAGTCACAGAATGATGGTTACGGGAGGAATGTGTCACAACACACAGTGCAACGCACCTTGCTGCTTATGGGGCAGCGTAGCCACAGAGAGAGTGGCCATGATGACCCCTAGCCACCGTCAAAGCGCATACAATGGGCACACGTGCGTCAGAACTGGACCTTGGAGCAGTGGATGAAGGTCGCCTGGTCCGATTAGTCACATTTTCTTTTACATCATGTGGATGGTCATGTACATGTGCGCTGTTTACCTGGTGAACTGATGGCACCAGGATGCACAGTGGGAAGACAACAAGCCAGTAGATGGAGTGTGATGCTCTGTGCAATGTTCTGCTGGGACACCCGGCCATTCATGTGGACGTCAATTTGACACGTGCCACATACCTAACCATAGTTGCAGACCAGGTACACCCCTTCATGGCACTGGTGTTCCCTGATGGCAGTGTCCTCTTTCAGCAGCATAATGCATCCTGTCACACACACTGTTCGTGAATGGTTTTAGGAACATGATGAAGAGTTCAAGGTGTTGACCTGTCCTCCAAATTCCCCAGATCTCAATCTGATTGGACCATCAAGTCCAATCCATGGCTGCTCCACCTTGCAAACTTACAGGACTTGAAGTATCTGCTGCTAATGTCTTGGTGTCAGATACCACAGGACACCTTCAGGGGTCTTATAGAGTCCATGCCTCTGTGGGTCGGCACTGTTTTGGTAGCACGTGGAGGACCAACTGCATATTAGGCAGTTGGTCATAATGTTTTGGCTCATCAGTGTATATATATATATATATGCACACATACATAGGATATGATTTTGAAAGTATTTTTGAAACTGCTTTGTTATTCATGACTGCAGCTATGATATACTGCATTTTTATTACATTTGTTTTAAACTGGAAAACAGCAAGTGTTCAAAAAAAAAAAACAGTGGTTGAATTTTTTATTATTATTATTATCACCATACAGTACAGTCAGAAAGAATGATGTATAATAATTGAATCATTTTGATTGTGTGTAAATCAAGTAATTATGTTATGTATAGTAGCAAAACGTGGTGTGTGGATGTGGTTAATACAAACGGATGTGCTTCCCAATTTCCCTTTCATTTTTGACCTTTGACTTTCTATTTTAGGTTGCGGTGACCTCTGTGCCCCCATCACTGTTTGCCAGCCCCCTGATAACTGGATTAACGACACGTCCATTCCGCCAGCATCTTCATTGTGCCCCGCGGGACGCCAGTACTGCCCATATTCTAAGGAGTGTCTGCCTCTTTCCAGCCCGTGCCACTCCGTGCGCTGTGCCAACTGCTCCGGGGTCGACCCTCTGCCTGCAGGCACCCTGTACCCCTATTACAGCCTTGTAAGGGAGGTGCTGTTAACCCTACCACCTGGCCCCTCCACTCACGTCCTGGTGAGTTACAATCACAGAGGTGTCTCCAGCCCCCAGTCTTTTTTGGATAGCCCTGACTGCTTTAGAGACACACAGTTAAAGAAAGTAAATTAACTTCCAAAAAATCAATAAATCAACTGACATGAATGAAGTAGCACTTTTTGCAGTCATGACTAGTTAGTACAAAAACTCAGACTAACATGGAAGAGACTGGATTTATTGATTGTCTCTCTGTCACAATGCATTTGACAAAGTGTTCTACTCTTTTGAGAATGAAGGTTTGTCTACTGTATATTTGTCATCTCTAGATGTGAGTTTTAGAACATCGTTTGATTTGAGTTTGACGCTTCAGGATGATATACGGGGGCTTTTATTAGCATGCTTTTAATGTAGCTCTTAATTAAAGGTTGAGTGTATGTGTGAGTATAGAGGACTCATCTCAAGTCACCCTGAGTGCATTCTACACTAACAAGAGCATTTGAGGGGAAACGTTGGGCGGTTCTGAGTGCCCTAATGTACGCTGGTGTTCAGTTCAGAGTTAATTATCTCCATTACTCATCTGCCCCTCGCCAGCACCATGCCAGCTGCCTGAAAGCCTGTACTGGGAAATCATTCGTTGCATTGTTCGAAGAGCTGTACAAAACTAATTCCAACAAATCACAAATCATAAACATTCATTATAACATACTTTTATGAGGGTATAAAAACTCAAATGCACTGGACTCCAAACCAAGATCTCAAAAAGGAATAGTTCTGATATACTCGATGGATTTACTACTAATGTTAATGGTTTCTTCAACTGGGCAGTTTCATGTACCAAGCATTGATCTATATTAAAACAAACAGATTTCAACTTTTTCCTTTTCGTTATATAAAGGACACATTAAAACTGCCTTCATCAAATTCTGTGTACTGTATACACCAAGGTGCAAATTAGCAAAGCAGGATGTTGATTGACAGGTCTATAAATTGAGCCAATAGTACAGAATTCATTACACTCATACGAATCGCTCTCAATACAACAATCTGCCCTGTTCTCACTCAGGCCCTGGAGGAAATAGAGGACCTGCTGGTTGCCCCTGGCGACTTCCTTGCCCTGCAGCATGATGCTGGCCCATCAGGTCTTCTCCAGTGCTCATCAGACCCTTCATCGCCGTGGAAACAGGATGTGCTAATCCAAAACCGCTCTAACTGGTGGGTAGCAAATGAGACATTGGAGGTGAAAGGAAAGGGAGGCTGGGAGGAGGGATTGGTATGCCAGCTGAGAGTGCTCTACATCGGGCAGAACAACACCAAATTGCAGGGTCCCTTTCTTCGTTCAGGGCTTCCCCAGCCCGGTAACTACAGTTTGGAAGTGACGTCCAATGATAAAGATTTTCCCATAACAGCATCCTGTCCAATCCATGTCATCCCACCTTTGGGCCTCACTGTGATCCATCCGACCAATCACAATGGTACGGTGTACTTCCTGCCCAATCAGACGGCAGTTCTCGTTAGGGTGCGCACTCAGCACAGCGTACTGATAGGACGGCAGGGGAGCAATACGACCACACCCTTTCAAAGCTCCTGTCCACAGAACTTGCAGGCTAAGGTTGCTGAATGTAGGCATCCCGACCCATTCAATGACACCATGTTTGCGTGGGTCGACCTCCAGCTTGGGACCACGCCAGGCCAGACCACCGTGGTGCTTCGAGCCCAGAGTAAAGTTACCGAAGCGGTGCTCCAGATTCAGGCAAGGGTGCAAGAGCCTCTCCGAGGACTGGTCGTTCAACCCCATCCTGCTCACAGAGTCCTCATGGAATCCGTAGTGGTAAGTGGTATCCTTTTTGCTGCACAACCCGCCTAATGGGGTTTGCTGGTCTTTAAAATGGTTTAAGCCATTTTTCTGGCCAAGCTGGTTTTAAGCTGGTCTAGCTCCTCTCCTAGGCTGGGAGACCTGCTAACAACCTCTTTCAAAATCCTCATATAATCCGTAGTGTTAAATGGTTTCCTCCCTGCTATAAAAAAAAAAAAAAACGCTTAAACTTGCCAGGAATGGTATGCTTGTCTTAGCTGGTCCAGCTGGTCTTCTGGCTTGGCCGAGATGGTCTTTAGCTAGTTTAGCTGGTCACTCACTCTAGCCAGGCCAAGCTGGTCTTTAGCTGGTTTTGCCGGTCTCCCAATTGGCCAAGCTGGTCTTTAATTTGTCTAGCTGGTCTACCAGCCTTGCCAGGCTGGTCTTTATCTGGTCTAGCTAGTGTCCCAGCCTGGTCAAGTTGGTCTTAGATGGTCTAGCAGGTCTCTCAGTCTGGCCAAGCTTCTTTAAGCTGGTTTAGCTAGTTCCCCCGCCTGGTCAAGCTGGTTTTCAGCTGGTCTAGGCTGGGAGACCAGCTAGCTGATTTAAGCTGTTCTCAGAGTCCTCGTGGAATATGTAGTGTTAAGTGATATCCTCGCTGCTTTGGGGGAAAACAGCTTAAACTAGCTACGGGTGTTCTTCTGGTTTCAGATGGTCTAGCTTGTCTCCCAGCTTGGCCAATCTGGTGTTTTGCTGATTTAGCTGGTCATTCAGTTTTCCAGTTGACAAGTGCCCCAAACCCCTCGCAAACCATCAAAACAGACCAGACTGGGAGTTCAGCTAGACCAGCTGACCATCACATTTTCAGCAAGGCTGTACGTTCTTAAGATTGCCTGTCTAAGGATCTACAGATACTAATCGTTTGTTTCTAAGAGATATTTGTGATGCAGAAGCTGGTATGTAATGGCATGTCTCTTTTGTAATGGATTTCAGAGTTACATGGCATCTGTGGAGGAAGGTACAGACCCTTCCTTCAGATGGACAGTGGATGATAAACCATATTTCACATACTACAACAGCATGCTTAACATCATCTATCAGAATGCAGCTGTGTATAAGCTCACGGTCAGTGATTTTCATTTAACTCAATACATCCGGGCACTTTATACAATACACACACCTAAAGGATTATTAGGAACACCATACTAATACTGTGTTTGACCCCCTTTCGCCTTCAGAACTGCCTTAATTCTACGTGGCATTGATTCAACAAGGTGCTGAAAGCATTCTTTAGAAATGTTGGCCCATATTGATAGGATAGCATCTTGCAGTTGATGGAGATTTGTGGGATGCACATCCAGGGCACGAAGCTCCCGTTCCACCACATCCCAAAGATGCTCTATTGGGTTGAGATCTGGTGACTGTGGGGGCCATTTTAGTACAGTGAACTCATTGTCATGTTCAAGAAACCAATTTGAAATGATTCGAGCTTTGTGACATGGTGCATTATCCTGCTGGAAGTAGCCATCAGAGGATGGGTACATGGTGGCCATAAAGGGATGGACATGGTCAGAAACAATGCTCAGGTAGGCCGTGGCATTTAAACAATGCCCAATTGGCACTAAGGGGCGTAAAGTGTGCCAAGAAAACATCCCCCACACCATTACACCACCACCACCAGCCTGCACAGTGGTAACAAGGCATGATGGATCCATGTTCTCATTCTGTTTACGCCAAATTCTGACTCTACCATCTGAATGTCTCAACAGAAATCGAGACTCATCAGACCAGGCAACATTTTTCCAGTCTTCAACTGTCCAATTTTGGTGAGCTCTTGCAAATTGTAGCCTCTTTTTCCTATTTGTAGTGGAGATGAGTGGTACCCGGTGGGGTCTTCTGCTGTTGTAGCCCATCCGCCTCAAGGTTGTGCGTGTTGTGGCTTCACAAATGCTTTGCTGCATACCTCGGTTGTAACGAGTGGTTATTTCAGTCAAAGTTGCTCTTCTATCAGCTTGAATCAGTCGGCCCATTCTCCTCTGACCTCTAGCATCAACAAGGCATTTTCGCCCACAGGACTGCCGCATACTGGATGTTTTTCCCTTTTCACACCATTCTTTGTAAACCCTAGAAATGGTTGTGCGTGAAAATCCCAGTAACTGAGCAGATTGTGAAATACTCAGACCGGCCCGTCTGGCACCAACAACCATGCCACGCTCAAAATTGCTTAAATCACCTTTCTTTCCCATTCTGACATTCAGTATCGAGTTCAGGAGATTGTCTTGACCAGGACCACACCCCTAAATGCATTGAAGCAACTGCCATGTGATTGGTTGATTAGATAATTGCATTAATGAGAAATTGAACAGGTGTTCCTAATAATCCTTTAGGTGAGTGTATATCTGTCACTATCAGATAATCTAAGTACCATTTGTCACATAAACTTTTTCAGATTCTGAAGTGAAACACTCAAAACCAAAATTTAACTAGAAAGGAACATTGTCAAAGGTTTAAACAGACTGTCAGCACAGCAACTGACCCATCTCTTGTCTCTTAGGTAACGGCTATGAACCAAGTTAGCACTTTGACAGAGCACTTCAACGTGACAGTGGACCGCATGAACAGTATGACTGACTGTACCATCCCTGGAATTCCTGAAATCGTGCGTCAGGGGTCACCTCTCAACTTCTCTGCCTCTGTGACGATCGACGTGGCTGTGGACGTCACATTCTGGTAAGTTCTGGAGCTGTGAAGATTCATTCCATTAATAAGCATGTGTTTTATTATAAAAACAAACTTGCATTCATGACTCCATCGTACTAAGGAACGCCCACTTTTCGTGATCCAATCGAGTCTAATTTCTCTATTGAATATCAAGTTTCACCTGGATATGTCAAGCTAATTGAGTTAACAGTGGGTTCCAGATATGATCTTGGAGAGTTATAGGACGTTTCTACATTCACATCCCATGACTGTTCCACATACACACTTTTCTTCTCGTGTCTCTCTCCCTGCCCAAACTCTGCTTGTTCGCCCTTTAATGGCACTTTTCTCTGGATTTACAGTCTGTGGTTAGTGGAGATTGCTGACAAGAATTTTCTCTTCAATGCTGAGCATAGAAATATTCCCAAACATTCCGGTCCATACAGCTCCTACCCTCCAGAATCCTGCTGTGTAGCGAACTAGATATCTAGTTAGATTTGACCCCTAACTCCTACTTTATTGACTTATCTCACTAACTCATCCTGCATCGTTTATGCTACAGACTGTGAATGATTCCTCAAATCATGCAGCTTGTTAAAGAGATGTGTGCTTTTATTTTCTAAGCAATCTGACTTACAATTTTTACCTGGCCGATGAAGAAGCAGGTGAAAAAAAATCACAAACTTGCATAGGAGGAACCCAAGCCTTATCTTGTATCCAGAATATCATACATACTCTGGGGTGGGCTCTTTTGACTTGGGCCAGTAAGTAACCACCTAATAAAAACCAAGAACCCCTAAGCATTGCTCTAACAACCATTTAGGACACCTTAGCGACTGCTTAGCAATGCCTTGGCAACCACCTAGAACACCCTAGAATCAGTGTGGCAAGTTTTGCAGGTCTCCGAGCCTGATCAGACTGGTCTGGTTTTGCTGGTTTAGTGGGGATTATTTTTGGCAATTGTTAGCTTGCCAGGCTGGGAGATTATCTAAACCATTTTTGACAGGGTGGGAAACCAAATAAACCAGCTTAAATGAACTTTGGCCAGGCTGATTGACCAGCTAAACCAGTTTGGGAAAGCAGATAAACCATCTTAAAATAGCTTGGCCTGACTGGGAGAGCACCTAAACAAGCTTAAATTGAATTGGCCATGCTGGGAGACCAGATTAATAAAATAAAATTAAATTTGCCAGGCTGGGAGACCAGTTTAACCAACTTGGCCAGGTTGGGAAAACGGATAGACCAATTTAAATGAGCTTGGCCTGGCTGGGAGATCACCTAAACAAGCTTAGTCCGGGTGGGAAAACAAATAAACCAATTAAAATGAGCTTGACCAGGCTGGGAGACCAGCTAAACCAATTTGGGAAAGCAGATAAACCATCTTAAAATAGCTTGGCCTGGCTGGGAGACAATCTAAACCATTTTAAACAGGGTGGGAAACCAAATGAACCAGCTTAAATGAACTTTGGCCAGGCTGGGAGACAAGCTAAACCAGTTTAAACCAGATTGGCCAGGCTGGGAGACCAGCTAAACCAATTTGGGAAAGCAGATAAACCATCTTAAAATAGCTTGGCCTGGCTGGGAGACAATCTAAACCATTTTAAACAGGGTGGGAAACCAAATAAACCAGCTTAAATGAACTTTGGCCAGGCTGGGAGACCAGCTAAACCAATTTGGGAAAAACACCTAAACAATCTTAAATTGACTTGGCCAGGCTGAGAAACCAGATTAATAAAATTAAATTCAATTGGCCAGGCTGGGAGACCAGTTTAACCAGCTTGACCAGGTTGGGAAAACAGATAAACCATCTTAAAATAGCTTGGCCTGGCTGGGAGATCAGCTAAACAAGCTTTGCCCGGGTGGGAAAACATATAAACCAATTTAAATGAGCTTGACCAGGCTGGGAGTCAAGCTAAACCATCTAAAAAGCAGCTTGGCCAGGCTAGTAGACCAGCTAAACAAGTTTAAATTAACTTGGCCAGTCTTAGAGACCAGCTTAAACCAGGTAAGACCATCTTAGGCTGGTTTAAGCTTTTTTCAGCAAGGGAGCTTCTCTATTTACTCTCATAAATGTCTTTGTAAAGAGTCTTTGTGTCCATAACTCAGCTACTCGTTGTCTATGCAGTAAAGCACGTCACTTGATCAGTCACTCATGAGACCTGATTTCCCTTTGGGCTCTACTTCCTGAGAGAAGGAGTGCTTGAGATAAAGAGAGAGCGGAAGGTGTTTAGCTGGAAGCAGAGGGAATGATTCAACAGCAGTTCACCTCGCTCTCCCTCTGCGATGAGTCAGAGATGGAGAGATTTGCAAGAGACTGATTTTATTCTCTCCAGCTAAAAATATCTTCAAAAAACATAACTGCAAGCTTGCTATTACAAAGTCCCATGACAAAAAGTTATCTGTTTCCCTTTTGTCTTTATACTGGAATAGCTTTGTCTTTAAAGTCAGCATTAAATAAAAATGGACCTGTTTACTTTCTTAATACATGGTCCTGGTCTTATAACTTATAACCCCCAAAGTATTTAAAATCAAGATGCAGATACTTCCCAAGGCTATTAAAAACATGAACAGTCTTGTTTTATTTGTATAACTATTTCTACTCAATGAGACATTGAATTAAGTGAAACCAAGCATAAATAATGCATGTCATAAGGCATCCTGTGCTTGCGTTTGTGTCTGGAGGAGATTGTTTTGATGGTTTTATTGTGTCACAGTTGGCTGTTTGGAGATGGAGGGAACCACACACGTCAGTTTAAGCCTCCTTATGATCACCTTTCTAGTAACCAGGTGATGATTCAAGACCATGCAGAATACGTTTATTCCCAGCCAGGTAAAGACTCTTAAAAAGGCTACTGTATATGTACTGACTTTATTACAGAAATATTGCAGATTATATTTTTATTCCTCTTATTTTCACAGGGGAATATACGCTTTTATTCTCTGCTTCCAATCGCTACGAAAACAAGACATGCAAGTTTGACGTCTATGTCTTTAGCATTCTAACAGACGTGCAAATTGAGACCAAACCACAACTTCTGCGTGCTGGAAAACATGGAGAATTTGAGGCCCACCCGTTACCATCTCCTTACGGTATCATTTACTCCTGGAACTTCGGTGACAATTCGAGTATACGGCAGGGGCGTGAACGTAGAGTTCCTCATATGTACGCTCACAGCGGTGTCTACACCATCTGCGTGAATGTTAACAACACCATCAGCTGGACAGACACCTGTGCGGACATTATCATTTACGAGGACGTCAAGGGATTGGAAGTGACTTCATCGGCTCCCACAGAACGAAACACACCTACTGTTGTCACAGCGAGTTTGGAAGCAGGCAACAATGTAACATGGAGCTTTGACATGGGCGATGGGACTATACACACAAGTGTGGATCCCCAGGTTCAATATACATATCGAAAAGATGGCAACTACACCGTCAATGTCACCGCTATGAATGATGTGAGCTTACAGTGGGTAACCATACCTGTTGAAGTATTTGTGCTACAAGTGTTAACGCTAGAACCTGCTGGGTGCGTTCGAGAAAACGAAGAGGTCAGCTTCCATGCGTTTGTGTCAGGGAATGCTTCGGGACATCAGTATGTGTGGAGTTTTGGAGATGGAAGCCCCAACGAGACTCAATATGGAGCCCCGGCAATAACGCACTCGTACGTTAAGAGCGGAGAGTACCACCTATCGCTGCTCATGTCAAGTGAAGCTAACAAGGCCAATTTTTTCACAAGAATTTGTGTCCAACCTGAAATCACAACCGTGTCTTTGCTTTCTCACAGAAAACATATCGAGTATGGTGAAGAGAACAGATTCACTGTAACCGCTCTACCAGAATTTAACTACACGTACCTTTGGGATTTTGGGGAATATGAGTCTACACATCCTATTCGAGGTGGAAAGCACATGGCTTTTACTTACAAGAGTCCCGGACAATATCAAGTAGCCGTTACTGTCTTTAACAACATCTCCTGTAGCAACAACTCCGTTATAATTGAGGTACAGCAGCCTGTTGACGTTTTGCTGATAAATCATAATGGCGACAAAGGTAACAACCTCGCCTTACACAAAGACTACATTTTTATCGCATCTTCAAACTCTACAAATGTTGCCTACATCTGGGACTTTGGAGATGGGACTCAACTCAATGGGACAAGTGTATCACATGCTTACAAATCTTCTGGGAATTTCAACATCAGTGTTACAGGCAAGAATGACGTGAGCAAGACTAAAAATTACATTTCCGTGGTGGTCTTAGCACCCATTCAAGGGCTGTCAGTGAATGCTAGTCTTGTCAATGTTCCTCTTAACGCTTCAGTCGACTTTGAGGCACACCTTGACCAAGGGGACAATGTTCGGTACTTTTGGATTCTTTGCGACCGGTGCACTCCTATTCTAGAAACTCACACCATGTTCTACACCTTTCGCTCCGTTGGGACATTCAACATCATTGTAACCGCTGAGAATGATATTGGCACGGCTCAAGCCAGTATTTTCATCTATGTACAGCGTGAGTTAGAGGGCTTGCAGATACTGTCTGAGGAGCTTAGCAAAGGATGCTGTTTTGCAACCAATCGTGTCCTTCACTTACAAGCCTCATTGAAAGAGGGCACCAATATGACCTTCAGCTGGAACCTACTGAGGGAACCTAAGAACCGTGACCTCAACCTCACTGGCAAGACCATAGACCTAAATTTTTCCACCCCTGGTCCCTGTGAGGTGCTCCTCAAGGCAACCAACTTGCTCGGCCAGCTGGCGGTAAACAGAACTATCCAGTTTCTTGAACCTGTAAGGGAGTTATTCCTAGAGTGTTCTCCAAACCCTTCTGCTCTGAATGCCATCGCGAACCTGACCGTATCGGTACGTTTTGGGACTGAACTACATTATAGATGGTGGGCCGATGGTGAGCTATTAACGTTTGACATGCCCTCTGTCATGCACCATTTTAAAAGCGCAGGTTTGAAATTGGTTACAGTGGAAGTTTCCAACCAAGTCAGCTCAAAAAATGTCTCCAAGTGGATCCGCATTCAAGAACCGATCACAGGATTGACCTTTACCACCACTAATGTTACCGAGCAGAACTTTGTAGCATCAGGGCTCAATGTTTCCATGCGTGGAGAAACACAGACTGGATCCAACATTTCATGGATGTGGCTATTGCCAGATGGCACCAAATCAAACCAGCGCACCACCTCCTACATCTTTCCTAAACCTGGACTCTGCACTGTCACTTTGAACGCCACTAATGATGTCAGTGGCGAAGTGCATTTACATGACTTCACCGTACAAGACCGTATCCAGGGTCTGGAGCTTAGGGCCAGTAAACAAATCGCTGCAGTTGGAGAGAATGTGGAGTTTACCGTATCTGTCTCTTCTGGAACTTCTGTCAACTTTATCCTGATCATCAGCGGTGATGCAACTGTTGTTCTGAACAATCAAACGTACATCCACCAGTTCACCACTGTGGCGAAGTACTATGTCAACCTTACGGCGCAGAACCAGGTGAGTTCAGAGTGGAAAACTCTGCACATTGAAGTGATGGAACCGGTCACCAAACTGAGCATACTGGACTGCTGTGATGCAGCCATACCTGTAGGAGTAACTCGGTCTTACGTAGCGAGCACGCCAACACGTGAACCACTGACCTTCCTGTGGACTTTTGATCTGCATCATGGTGCCAAGACCCCGCTGGTTGGCAAATCAGTGACATACACACCAGATGAGCCAGGAAATCTGACCATATTCCTGAGAGCTTTCAATTCCCTGAATGGTCTAAATGTGACCAAGGTTATACGAGTTCAGAACAGTATCAAATCGGCCATCTTGGATGCCCAGCCAAGCGACACTTTTGTAAACAAGACAATCAGCTTCCATGTGGGCATCACTCCTGTTTTGTCCCCTGCGACTTATCAGTGGGGCTTTGGGGATGGTACCTCTATCGCTATCACAACCACACCTTTCCATAACCATATCTATTTCATCCCTGGTCACTATGTGGTGCGAGTCAATGTTAGTAACCTGGTCAGCTGGACAACTGCACAAATTGATATCAACATCTCTTTCCTAAAGTGTGACGAACCAGAAGTTCAGATTATTCAAGCGCCACGACTCGCCATCTGGCGTTACCAGCCAACCTTGGTAGAAGCCAATGTAAACTTAAAGGGTTGTGCCCTCTATGGGGTCGAGTACCTTTGGGAGATACTTACCTCTCCTCGTTGTCAAGATTATGACAAGAAAGGGCCTCCACCTTCTAAGGTCCGTCTCCCAGCGGAAGTCAACGTTCGGAGGCTCCAACTTTCAGTGCCCAAGATGTCGATTTCATCTGGGAACTACACTCTTGTGTTTTCTCTTTCCTATGAGGGAGTGCCACTCAGGAAGGCAGCCTGTCTGCAGCTCTCGGTGATGTCCAAGAAGTTGGTACCCATCATTGAGGGTGGAACCTACCGTGTGTGGTCAAAAACTCAGGATCTACATTTGAGTGCAGAGCAATCCTATGATCCTAACCTGGACCCGGAGAACCAGTCCCTACTCAACTACCACTGGGAATGTGTGAGCACTTCAAAGGTAGATACACTCTTATCTCGTAACTTTGTGATACGATACCATTAATGTTTGTTGCCATTGAGAAACAATGAGCAATCAAGTACTTCATTCCAACTGCTAGTATGCGTGTGATTAATGTTATGCTGCCGTCCCTTTTGAGTTTGACCTTTAAACGAGTTTGTAAGTACGTACAGTAGATACTCTCAGCTGAAAAGTAACTTTTTACAGACAGAGATGCATTCAGAGATTTTAGTTGTATTTTTTAAGGATTATTATTTCAGGTCTAGAGTAGGTGCAGGTATTATTTATTAAATGTTACAAATTGAGCAGTCTGCCATGATTTTGATGCCATGCTTCACATCACTCAACAGGGCCCGGCTCACTGCTCCACTCTGAATTTCGGGCTGGGTCCCAGCGACCCGGTTCTGGGCATCTCTGGGTCCGAGCTTGAGGTGGATGTTGAGTACACATTTCGTATGACCGTCAGCAAAGAGGGCATGACCCCAGAATCCACAACGCAGACGGTGAGTGGGCATTGAGGGCCCTTGCTCTAGATTATGCCAAGCTGCTCATTTACCCTTTAAAATATCGCTGGATTGAAATTCTTGTACTCTTTTACCTCAGACACTATAGGGCATGTTTCGGGTTCAGTCTGTTAACTGTGAAGGTCTGATTGCATTGGGGATCCATGATGATGAAACCAATTCACCATGTCATTACAGTCAAGGGGAACTCTGATGATCCCTTACAATCCTTTTATTCTTGAGTTCTCAATAGTTTATGAACAGAATTTATTTGTTTCTGTCTCACAGTCAGAACAGGTCAGACAGGTCAGGTGGTCTCAGTCCCAGCTTTGTTTATATTTTAATCAAAAAGACTGTTCAAAGAGAAAGACATTTTAAATGAATCACGGTCCCTCATTATTGCCACAGTTTCCGTGGTCAATGGAAAACGTAACCTATGAGAAAATTGCTTATTCGTTTTACATGACACTAAAATACCTCTTTTGCTTTCACAGGTTTGTGTTCAGAGCGGTCGAATCCCGATGGTGTCGCTCGAGTGTGTCTCGTGTAAAGCTCAGTCTCGTTATGAGATCAGTCAGAGCACGTATGTTTACTTGGCTGGCACCTGCATTAATTGTCACAGTTCGCACCGAGGGGTGAGAAACACACTTTCATTTGCAATCTAACCATTTCAAACTCTATTATGTCTTCTGAAGCCATGATTGCTTTGTGTGAGAAACAGACGGAAATATAAGTTGTTTGTTCACTGAAAATCGTCCCTTTTGCTGTAGCTCTCGAATCTCATTTGTGGTCTTGTCATGTGGCATGCAAAAATCAATCATTTACTGTATAAAAAATCTGGCGCAACACATTTAAAAGCGCCATTTATTGATTGAAAAGCGAGAAAATGACAAAATGTTTATTTTTGGGTGAATGAAAAATCATAGAAAGCATTATTATAACCACATGTCACATGTGAATGTTGGGAATGACATTTCCAGGTTTTGTGAGTCACTCGTGCATTATTTGTTGGAGGAAACAAGCCGTCATGATTAACTGAAGAGAGATGATCAAAGAAAGCGAGAGAGCTGTATGATCTCATTTTCGAAAGGAAGCAAGATCAGTTCTGTTACAGGACATTCCTCTTGCGCTCTCGCTTTTTTCCAAGCTTCTTCCTCCTGATGTTTAGGCTTAGACTGGAGTGATGTTATGGTTATGGGAAGCAGAGGGAGGGAAAGCTGTGTGGGTGTACGGGGTGATGTCACCATGATGTGGTGTGTTCCACTGCATTAGCTGTTAACGGCATGCCAAACCTCGTTAAACAGACACTCATCGCACTCACCCCTTAGGTCTGGTTCCCATGAGGCAAAGACAGTAAATATTATGGTAAAACTGGTATGCTTATGTAGTGGGTCAAACACACAGGTCTGAGATCAGTGAGCTAGAGGTCTTTCAGAGGTTACTGCAAACTGACTAATAACATTTTGTCAGCTCACAGCGGACGGCTATAACACCTTAAACGTTTACATTCTGCAAAGCATTTTTTCGTAGCTACATAAAGCTGCATAGACATTTTAAATATAGCATGATGATTATTAATGTCTTAATATAAACACATGCATAAATATTACTATTAAAAATATTTTAATATATTTTTTTTTATTTACCATAACTATTTCAAATTAAAAATACAAATAAAATATAATTTTTTATTTAAAATGTAAATTAATAATATTATCATTTTAATAGTTTATTTTAATAATAATACAAATGTTTTTTTATAAATAAATATATACAATTAAGTACATAAAAATGACACGGGAAAACTATGCAAATTTTTTGTAGCTACATAAAACTACATAGACATTATAAATAATATAATATCATTATTAATGTATTAATACAAGCTATTAATAATTAATTTACTTTTTCAAATAAATGTCGTAATACATTTTTATGAAATGTAAAATAATAATTGTTTATATTATTTGTAATAGTATCTCATGAGCTAAAATGCCTTTTATGCCTAAATGCTTATATATATTATATATGTAATATATATATATATATATATAGAGAGAGAGAGAGAGAGAGAGAGAGAGAAATTGTGCCTACATGTGAGTTCCATGATTTGTATTTGTTTTGTTTGATAATTAAAGATGGCTGATTCTTTAAAGTGACACATGAGAAACACCACTAACATGTCCACCCTCTCTCTGTCTGTATTAGCGCTGGACGGCGATGACCCGTCGGAATGAGACACTGGTGTTAGATCTGAACACCACCACCACCGGCAGTGACAGCATGCACCTGGTGCTGAGACAGGGCATCCTTCACGACGGAGACTCCTACATATTCAGCCTCCATGTGACAGATGATGAAATGGACAGGGAGGGTGTGGCCTATATCGAGCTCCACCCCAATCTACCCCCAGCAGGGGGTGCGTGTTCTCTGTGGGCGGATGGGAAGGGGCCTCAGGTGCGCACGCTGGTGGATAGAGTCCACTTCAATTGCTCAGGTAAGTCCAGAGATGCAGGAGGAAATGTATAGTTTATCATTTCATTGCAATACATCATTTTCTTAATCAGTATTTTAGACTTTTTTTTCCCCCAATAAATATATCTAAACATTGACATAAACGCATCTCTCAGGTTATGCTGATTTGGATGAGATGGAGTCTCCTCTGGTGTACAGTCTGTTGGTGATGCGTTGTTCAGAACTGTTATGTGAGGAGTTCTGTGTGTATAAGGGCACCAGTCCAGAACATTCTGCCTTCCTGCCCCCTGGATTCAGCTCAGCCCAGGACAGAGTGTCTGCTTTTGTCATGGTGGAAGACCACCAGGGGGCGTCAGTTACTGCAGTCAACACGTAAGAGACAGTTTACTTTTTGTATTCTTTTCTATCCTGATATTGTTAAAGTGACATTTAGACGTGTAATGTGTGTGATTGTGTATTAGGACGATAGAGGTGGTTTTGCCGCAGGTTCCTGAAGGTTTCAGCAGTCTACCTCAGTGGCTGAATAATCTCACTGACTCCACACTCAGGGAGCTGCTCCGACAGGGAGACTCACAGAGAGTGAGGGAACTGTCTCTCGCTCTCATTACTGTTCTTAACGAGGTGAGTCTATCTGTCCATCCGTCTCTCCATCCATTCATCCGACCATTCATCCATCCAGTCGTCTGTTCATCCATCATACATCTATCCAAACATCAATCTGTAAATCCATCCATCCATTTGTCCATCCCTCCATTCTTTCATCCAAACATCCATTCATCCATGCATACATCCATCCATTCGTCCATCCATCCATCTATCCATTTGCCTAAACATCTATCCATCCCTCCATCTATTCATTCATCCATCCAAACATCTGTCCAATCATCCATCTAAACAGCAATCCATCCCTCCATTCTTTCATCCAAAAATCCATTCATCCATCCAAACATCTGTCCAATCATCCATCTAAACATCCATTTGTCCATCCATCCATCCATTTGTCTGAATGTCCATCCATTCATCCATCTATCCATCTATTCATTCATCCATCCAAACATCTGTCCATTCATCCATCAAAACAGCAATCCATTAATCCATCCATCCATTTGTCCATCCCTCCATTCTTTCAGCCAAAAATCCATTCATCCATGCATTCATCCATCCATCCAAACATCTGTCCATTCATCCATCTAAACATCTATTTGTCCATCCATCCATCCATTTGTCTGAACATCCCTCCATTCATCCATCCATCCATCTGTCCATTCATCCATCAAAACAGCAATCCATCAATCCATCCATCCATTTGTCCATCCCTCCATTCTTTCATCCAAAAATCCATTCATCCATCTAAACATCCATTTGTCCGTTCATCCATCCATCCATTTGTCTGAACATCCATCTGTCCCTCCATTCATCCATCCATCCATCCATCTGTCCATCTATTCATTCATCCATCTATCCAAACAACCATCCATCCAACCATCCAACTAATTTGTCCATCCTGCCAAACATCCGTCTATCCATTCATCCAATCATTCATTCAAACATCCATCCAAACATCCATCTGTCCATCCAAACATCAATCCATTTGTCCATCCTTCCATTCATCCATGCATTCAGCCATCTATCTATCCATCTAAACATCAGTTCATCGGTCTGTCTGTCCATCCATCAATTCAATCATCCATCCAGTCATTCAAACATCTGTCTGTCTATCCATCCATACATTCATCCAACCATCCAATCATTTGTACATAATTTCATTTGTCCATTTCTGTGTGTGTGTGTGTGTGTGTGTGTAGTATGAGCAGGGTGTGTCGCGCAGCCAAGATGCTGAGCGTCAGTATAGAGTGAGTGTAAGAGGAAACATCACACGAGCTCTGACATCACTGGACCTGACCACCGTCAACGACATCCAGCAGACATCAGCAGCCCTCGTGCAGTGCACGGTGAGATGTGTGATTGTCACTTCATTCTCAGTAAATGACGGTGTATATCTCACTAGACAACTTCAACTTCCCAAAAGACAGAAATACATGATCCAAGTGGGAGTGAAAGAGAGAGAAATTTAATAAACAGTTTTAGTAAAATGTCTGTTTTGTGTGTAGGCTGTGAGTGAAGAGTTTTTGTGTGAAGAGTGTCAGAACAGCACGCTGGATAAACTGGAGTCGATGTTAGAGATTCTACAGACAGACACTAAACAGGGGACAGTCACCCCTACGGAGATTGCAGACAACATTCTCAATATCATGGGTTAGGCACTAAGAGCACACCACTTATCATTCAGTTTAATAATAATAATAATGATTAAACAAGGATTGTTTTCAGATAGTCAGTAAATCTATTTTCTCTTTGGCTACTTCTTCCTTTTTACTTCCTTTAGGTGGCCTGATCCACCAGGTGAGTCAGGCAACCTCATCTCCGCTTCCGGAAGCCGATGACCACAACGGTGTCTCTTCCCAGTCTCCATTTCTCTTCCAGGAGCAGCAGCATAATCTGTTGCGTGTGGCCGCAAAAGCCTACTCCCTCTCGTCCGTACTCATGAGAATCCTCATGCTCGCTCGCGTTCTCAACGAAGAGCCCCTGATCCTCCGCGGTTCCGAGATCGCAGCCACCGGCAAACGTGCCGACCCGCAGAGCCTGCTGTGTTACGGCGAGAGTGATGCACACGAGTGCCACCGTTTCTCCATTCCTCGAGCGTTTAACGCCAGTCTGGGACGTGCAGCAGGGGCCGCACTGGTCCAAGGAGCCAACAGTGAAGATGGAATCGTACAATTGCTGTTTCAAATGGAGTCAAATCCGTTTCCATTCAATTACGTTGCGAATTATACAGTGTCTACAGAGGTAGCGTCGATGGAGTTCCGAACCATAAATGGCACGAAGATTCCGATACTGGATTTGGACGAGAGCCAAGCGATAACGGTTGCGGTTAATAACGGAAGCAAGGCTGGGCTGGACGCTAACGTAATGGAGGCCATCTTGCCGCCAGCAGGAGCCGAGAACATCAGTCGCTGCAGTTCTGTTATTGTGAGGGTGAGCACCGGGAACGCCAACAATCAAGCTGGAATCTACATACAACTCAACTTCACCGTAATTGACGGTAAGGACCCCGTCTTAGAAATCTAGCATTGTGTTAACAGAGATTGTCGAGAAAGTATCCGGATAATCTCGGCAAGAACCAGAAGCATGTATCTAAAGTCATTTCGTATTTACTTTTGGTTTCTCTCAGCCTCTGGTAGACTTTTAGGGTGGTTTGTAAGAATTCTTGCCTTTTTTTTTGGTAGAGGAACTCACTTTATACACAAAAAAGCACAAAGTGCAAAACAAAACCCATTTGTGCAAACTACTTTAGTACCTTTAGGACTACTTTTAAATGCATGCTTGTCTATTTACGTTGACGCAAGATGCAAGTGTGTGTAACTCTATTCCTGTTCATCACATCATCTTCAGATTCTCCAGAGAAGGTGGAATTGGATCCATGGATTACAGCCTATCTGCACACCTCTGAATGGCCCAATGAATTCAACAGCACTGACAGGAAACGCATCACACTCAGTATGACACGGGGGCGAGACTTGGACCACAGACGCTACACGTTCTTTCTGTCTCCAAAGTAAGTGAAGTCATATATAAAGCTTTTAACAAGAATTTCATCTTTCTCCCTCAATGGGGCATGTGGTGAGTTGTGTGTGGATCGTGGAGAGTAGCATGAGTCTCCACATGCTGTGAGTCTCTGCGGTGTCATGCACAACGAGTCACGTGATCAGATGCGCCAATTGACGGTCTCAGAAGCGGAGGCAACTGAGACTCGTCCTCCGACACCCGGATTGAGGCGAGTAACCGCGCCACCACAAGGACCTACCAAATAGAGGGAACAGTTCGAATCCAGGGCGTACTGAGTGACTCCAGCCAGGTCTCCTAAGCAACCAAATTGGGCCGGTTGCTATGGAGGTATGGGATATGGGTCACATGGGGTAACCTCCTCGTGGTGGTGATAAGTGGTTCTCTCAATGGGGCGTGTGGTGAGATGTGTGTGGATCGTGGAGAGTAACATGAGTCTCCACATGCTGTGAGTCTCCGCAACGTGATAAGATGCGCGGATTGACGGTCTCAGACGCAGAGGCAACTGAGACTCGTCCTCCACCACCCGGATCGAGTCACTACGCCACCACGAGGACCTAGAACACATTAGGAATTGGGTGTTCCAAATTGGGGAGAAAAGGGGAGAAAATCCCCTTCACTCGCGTCATATCTTAAATTCCATAAGTCATTGTTCTGTCTTGTAAAACGATAAACGTAAGTGTTTTGCTGTCATCATGTAATTCCTATAATTCTGACATGTGAACGCAGCATAATGGTTGGTTGTTTACGGTCAAACACAGCTCGTCCAATCAGATTTGAAAGTCTGAAATTATAATTTCACTGCCATTCATTTCCATTCTCTCCTGTATCACCATCAGTCTCTACGACACCACGCGTGATCACTTCATAAACGTGTCTACGAGCTGCGGTGCAGATTACCCAAAACTGATCCGTTTGGAGGTGGGCGTGTTCACGTCTTTATGCCAGTACTTCAGCGAGAGCGCCAAACAGTGGCGGACGGATGGCATGATTCCTCTTCCCGAGACCAGCGTAGGCCGAGCCGTGTGTCGCACGCGGCATCTCACTGCATTCGCTGCTAGTCTGTTCGTTGCGCCCAACGCCGTTTCCTTCATCATTCCCGTGAGTATAACAACTGACGAATCCAAGACAAGTCAATGCTTTTATTTTAGTATGTTTACAGAGTCTTACTTTAGCGACCTTTCAAAGTCTTTAAAGAATATATATGTGTGTATCTTGTTCATGGCAGGAACGCTCTGTGGGTCGTAGTTTAGTGGTGGTGTTGGTGTGTGTGATTGGACTGTTGTGTTACGCCGTGGCTGGCGCTATTCTGCGTAAGCTGGATCAGATGGACCTGAGACGGGCCTCGGTGGTTCCGCTGTGTGGAAAGGATGGACTGTACAAGTACGAGGTCCAAGTGAAGACCGGCTGGGGCTATGGAGCAGGTGAGATCAAGAACGTATTGTAGACAGTCGACAGTAGGCGTTCGACTACCAACATAAAGCCTGGTCCCCATTGACAGACTTGGAAAGCGACCAAACGTAATTGTATTTTTATGTGCCTATAACAGCAGCTATGGAAGACTGTTTCCACCAAAATAATTGTGCTTAGGTAAGTCTTAATTGTGAGATAATTGTAAAAAAATTATTAGATTCCAAGTCATAAGGTATACGAGATAGTCAATTATTACATTCAGAATTTATATTTATGGTTGGGGTCTGGGTATCTCAGCGAGTATTGACGCTGACTATCACCCCTGGAGATCGCTAGTTTGAATCCCAGGGTGTGCTGAGTGACTCCAGTCAGGTCTCCTAAGCAACCAAACTGGCCCGGTTGCTAGGCAGGGTAGAGTCACATGGGGTAACCTCCTCGTGGTCACTATAATGTGGTTCTCGCTCTCGGTGGGGTGTGTGGTGAGTTGTGCGTGGATCCTGCGGTGGATGCTGTGGAGCCTCCACACACGCTAGGTCTCCGTGGCAGCGCACTCAACCAGCCACGTGATAAGATGTGCGGGTTGACGGTCTCAGACGCGGAGGCAGCTGGGATTCGTCCTCCGCCACCCGGATTGAGGCGAGTCACTACGTGTCCACAAGGACTTAATAGCACATTGGAAATTGGGCATTTCAAAAAGAAATCCAAGTGTGTCTTCAACACTATATTTATGCCCGTCCAGGTACCACAGCCCACGTTGGCATCAGCCTCCATGGCAGTGAGAGTCGCAGTGGACACAGACACCTGGACAGCGTCGGAGCGTTCGCTCGCAACTGCCTGGACATCTTCCACATCGCCACAGACACAAATCTGGGCAGCGTGCTCAAGATCCGTGTCTGGCATGACAACAAAGGTACCAAGCGGCAGATGGGGACAGATTTTGCAGTAATCAACATTATCCAGCACACCATAATGTGTCCGTGTGAAACGAGGCAGTCTGTGTTTGACAGAATAAAATAAGAAGAAATAAATTGTCTGTTTGTCTCTCTCTCAGGTCTCTCTCCTGCTTGGTTGCTCCAGTATGTTCTAGTGAAGGACCTGCAGTCAGGCAGTACTCATTTCTTCCTGGTTGAGGAATGGCTCTCAGTTGACAACGAGAAAACAGATGGCAGAGTGGAAATAGAAGTGGAAGCCTCAGGTAACATCCTGTCTCTCCAGATATAATACTTGTGATTGGTTGGTGCCTCATTGTGTATACTTCTGCTTTGTGTGTCATTAGTGTCGTTGTGTGTCACTCAGTGTAAATAATGAACATTTCCAACAGGTTAAATTATAACTTATGTGAAACAATGGTATCAGATGGCATTTCTGCCACTTCCTGTCATCTGAGATCTGTACTTCCTGTGTGCCCTTACAGAGGAGGCAGACCTGCGTCACTGGCCCCGCCTACTGACCTGGGAGCTTCAGAGAGCAATGTGTGAGAGCCATGTTTGGCTTTCGCTATGGGAACGACCTCCGCGCAGTCCCTTCACGCGGCTGCAGAGGTTGACCTGCTGCTCGGTGCTCATGCACCTTTGCATGCTCGCCAACGCTGTGTGGTACGGCACTGTGGCCTATGGCAACAGGTAAAAGCGCCTGTCATTCATGTTGTTACGTTTTAAGTGAGTAGTAAACAACATATTTCTGTTGTGTAATTGATTCATTGTCCAACTGCAGGTTTGTATGCAATTAAAATGTGATATGCGCTCTACTAGTCAACTTCCTGAGGTTCCAGGATGTTATTACATATCTATTACAATGTAACTACAATCGAATTGAAATCTATTACAGTGTAATTGCAATCTATTACAATGTAACTGCAATCTATTACAATGTAACTACAATCGAATTGCAATCTATTACAATGTAACTGCAATCTATTACAATGTAACTGCAATCTATTACAATGTAACTGCAATCTATTACAATGTAACTACAATGTAATTGCAATCTATTACAATGTAACTGCAATCTAATTGCAATCTATTACAATGTAACTACAATGTAATTGCAATCTATTACAATGTAACTGCAATCTAATTGCAATCTATTACAATGTAACTACAATGTAATTGCAATCTATTACAATGTAATTGCAATCTATTACAATGTAACTGCAATCTATTACAATGTAATTGCAATCTATTACAATGTAACTACAATGTAATTGCAATCTATTACAATGTAACTGCAATCTAATTGCAATCTATTACAATGTAATTGCAATCTATTACAATGTAATTGCAATGTAATTGCAATCTATTACAATGTAATTGCAATCTATTACAATGTAAGTACAATGTAATTGCAATCTATTACAATGTAATTGCAATCTATTACAATATAATTGCAGTCTATTACAATGTAATTGCAATCTATTACAATGTAACTACAATGTAATTGCAATCTATTACAATGTAACTACAATGTAATTGCAATCTATTACAATGTAATTGCAATCTATTACAATATAATTGCAATCTATTACAATGTAATTGCAATCTATTACAATGTAACTACAATGTAATTGCAATCTATTACAATGTAATTGCAATCTATTACAATGTAATTGCAATCTATTACAATGTAACTACAATGTAATTGCAATCTATTACAATGTAATTGCAATCTATTACAATGTAACTACAATGTAATTGCAATCTATTACAATGTAATTACAATGTATTATGTTATTAAGTCTTGATGTAAATAGAAAGTTCTGTTTAAACCCATATTATGAGGTTCTGGGTGTATAAATCCTTGAATAATTGTGTGTGTCTGTGTGTTTTAGCTCTACACCGGTGTCTACACAAATCTCGTTGAATGAGGAGACTGTTTGGGCGGGTGTTGTGAGCTGTCTATTAGTGTATCCTGTCTACCTGCTCATATTCTTCCTGTTTAGATTGAGCCGTAGCAAGGTGAGACACATACTCAAAATCACTTTTAAAGACATCACCTCAAATTGCGGTAAATTGAATCACCGTGGCCGTCGTTGTGTTTGACAGGTCTCAGTGGAGCAGTTACCTCCTCAAGTGGACCAGGAGTCTTTGGAGATTGATGACTTCCTGGATAACTCGCTGACAGGAAGCTCTTTTCTGATGTTCAATGGAATTTCTGGAGAGGTATGTTAGAATTAGGTTTGTGGAGTACAGATATACTGATATATATATATATATATATATTGACATAATAACATTTAACATATTAAAAATGCAAACAGACAATTTAGATCAAGATTTAGATTTCAAAGACAGATTTTAGAAGTAGTACATTGTTTTTATTTTCATGTTCATGCTGCGGTTTATTGACAACAGTTCTTTACTTGGGTGCCACTCGGAAGTACCACCGCCATTAGAGTATGTAAACAGTATGTCATAGAAACTTTGACTATAGAATAATGGAGTATAGATCACTAAACAGTTGTACTCTAGGCTGAAGAATAATGGAGCACTTAACTGCATACAGATGCTTTACTTCTTACTTTTCTTTTTTAATACAAAAGTTCATTTCTTTGGATTTCTGGGCTAAAAGTTGACCTTGAAATGTCCTTGACAGCCTGGGATATGCTATAGAATAATGCACACTAGCAATTAGAGCAGTTTCTGCTATACAGACTTTAATGCTGAGCAACTATAAATGATGAAGTTTCATTTCCATTTTTTGTCAGGTGCAAATGTAATTATGTATTGTGCAAAATAAGTCAGTGTTTGCAAGTTGTCTTCGGTGTATAAAGATACAGCAGCAAAAGACATTTTCATCATGTTTTTCAAAGTCAAGGTTGGTTTATTTTCTTTTCATCCTGCGTGGATGGAGAAGAAATGAAATGATACTTTGAAAGTGAAATGTCTGCATTTCAAATCATTTTCAAAGTCAAAATATTGAAATGTGTTGCAGAATGTCTCATAAACACCTTTGTCAGCCGTCATCAATGTCACATTTCCAAACAGTTTTCTATTAGAATGCAAAGCGAGATCATAAACAGAACGACAGTGTGAAGACGTGTGAATTACAAACCTGAAACTCCATTTAGATTCCGGCACTGAACTGTGAAGGGCTTGTGTATATATGAGCTGATATTCAGCGGCATATGAATGGAGTGTAGAAGAATATTGCTCTTACTGGTCTCTCTTTCTGCAGACATATTCAGAAGAGACCAACATTGACCTGCCCACACCTTCCACTAAGAGGTAAGCATAAGGTCGCCATAGTTACTGACGGCTTAAAAACAGCATTCATTAAAGAGAAAGCTGCGAGGTGCACTATGGCCTTAACAGTGAATATATAATCATAAAGTTCATGAAATGAATGTGTTTGAATAAAAAAACTCACTGATTGAGATTGATTGATTGAGAAAAAAAACATCAAAATCATAATAATTTCAGTCTTGACCAACACAAAATAGGTGTCGTTTGAAAGATTAGAAGCTCATCTTTCTAATGCATGTAGACATTATGACCAAAACTGAACAAATGCGTTGAGATTTGCAGACAAATAAGAAGTGCTCCGTTTTGATCATTTATATAAAAAAAAATGCACTGTACATATTATTGTAATCTGTAAAAACTTATCAAATATCCATGTATCATATGTTGTTGGAAAGCTCTCAAAGAGTAAAATACAACCAGACTATTTGTTTTACTCACAGACATAATTATAGTGAGTAATAGTTAAGTATATGTGTTTCACAATTATGTTGGTGTTGCTTATATGCTGTGTTTTTGCTTATAAATTCACGAAAGTTAAATGGAACATATAATATCTCATATTATTATTTAGAGGAGGTGATTATCTTTCAAACGAGTCCACACACAAGATAATCAGATGTATAGATCATTAGATAATCCACATGAAGCACAATGTTACATTTTACCACCAGGAGATGGCGCCAAATACATGACACAGACTCTATGATGACTCAAATGACACAGAATGAAACTCATTCTGTGAAATCTCATGACTAAAATCATGTCTGCATGCTATGCAAACCTTTAGTCATTGTTGTGTTTGCATGTGTAATTAGTTCTTATGTACAATTATTATCTTTTATTTGTTTGGAGATGTTTTTGGACACTATGATCAATTATATTTGTAATGTTGGAACTTTTGATCGCTTTGTCATATCAGCACAGAATATCACACCTTATTTACACCCAGATATATAAAATGTCAAATCAGACAAATAAGAAAAATGTATTTATGTGGCATAAATAATAATAGCAGAGTGAGCGAGCGAGTATGAGTGAGTGAGCAAGTGAGTGAATTAGTCTGTGAATGAATGAATATGTTGAGTGAATGCATGAGTGAATGAAGTGAGAGAGTGATTGTAATTATCTGTCTCTTGTCTTGTGCTGCAGTCTTCAGAGGTGGAGTGATCCGGACTGTGATTGGCCAGATGTGTTGACGGATCCGTCTGTAGAGATGGGGCCGGTGTTTCCTCCGCGGCTGAAGAGAGGGCAGGGCAGCAGACATCTGGGTGTGGACATCACCTTCAATCCAGACGATGACGACACCGTGTGTGACAACAGCCATAGGAACAAATATTTCTCTTCTTCAGGTAACACACAGTACAGTATGCTAAAGCATGTGTGCAAAGTCTTGTATGTGTCAAATGAATAAATGAGGTAGATGGTGATTGGATGTTTATTTTGATTGACAGATGAGGACCTCATCAAGCGTATTTTAGTGGATGGACAGCTTCTGTCACAGACTGACAGTGATATGGGTGATCTGTAAGTTATCTTAAGCTTCTCCGCTACGCTAAATGATTCATGTTCAAATGCATCACAAATGCTGCCTGTGTGTTCAGCTCCAGTATATTTGGCGATAAGACGGAGGTGATTCTGCTACAGAAGATGAATGAACCTGTTCTTCCTGCGGGAATAAGACGAGACCCGCCCAAAACTGCCTTCACGTCTCGCACAGGTACACTATTTGAGTTTGAAATGCAAAAGTATGGGCATGATTGTTTTGCATACAATACACACTATTAAACAGGATGAAATAGACTTGCAGCAAGATTAATAGACTCTAATTCAACGACTCGCTCTCTATTTGTCAGTGGTGATGGATGTGTGCAGGCCAAGACCGTTTCCTCCTCTATGTGGATTGGCTGCTCTGTGGGGCAGTTTGGTTGGGCTTATCCTGTCAAGCAGCCTATCAATGTGGTTGGGGCGGAGCTTTAGTGAGGGCGTGGCTTTGATGTGGCTCATCTCTTGCATTGTCAGTTTCCTGTCGTCGTTCCTCATTTTCGAACCTCTGAAGGTACAAATGCACACATGACATCAGTTTACTCGCATAAACTTGTCGTACCTGCTCTTAATGTTTTTATACTAGATCTTTTGGTGTGGACCTCATGGTTTGCCTATATTTACATGTTTAAAATGTAAACGTGCATGCACACATTGTGTTAACTGGTTCTTTTATGTGTGTAATTAGGTGTTGTTAGAGGGGGTGTATTTCTCTCTGGTTGTGCGTCGTCTGAGAGCAGAAGAGCAGGATGTGTTGGTGGATTGTCCACGTGTGGAGCGGGTCGTTCAGCGGATCCCGAGAGTGAGACCGCCGCAGGGATTCGCCCTGTCACATGCCAGAGAGGAAGCATGCAAAGTTCGTCTGCTACACACCATGCTGAAGGTACACAATCACACACACTAATATAAAGATGGTCTGTATTAAGCAGTGTTGTGGAGAGGGGCGGCTGTGGCTCAGGTGGTAGAGCGGGTCGGCCACTAATCGCAGAGTTGGTGGTTCGATTTCTGGCCCACATGACTCCACATGCCGAAGTGTCCTTGGGCAAGACACTGAACCCCAAGTTGCTCCCAATGGCAGACTAGTGCCTTGCACGGCAGCTCTGCCATCATGTGTGTGACTGTGTGTGAATGGGACAGAGTGTAAAGCGCTTTGAAAACCGCTAAGGTTAAAAAAGCGCTATATAAGTGCAGATAATTTACCAACACGGCAAATCTTTTGATTTTAATGGGTATTGTGTGTCGCAGCGACATAGAGAAAAGCATACGGTCAGCTTGGACCAGTCTGGCCATTCTCTGTTGATCTCTGTCATCAACAAGGTGTTTCCATCCGCAGAACTGACGCTCACTGGATGTTTTTTGTTTTTGGCACCATTCTGAGTAAATTCTAGAGGCTGTTGTGTGTGAAAATCCCAGAAATACTCAAACCAGCCCATCCTGCACTAACAATCATGCCACAGTCTAAATCAATGAGATCACATATTTTCCTCCATTCTGATGGTTGATGTGAACATTAACTGAAGCTCCTGACCTGTATCTGCATTATTTTATGCACTGCTGTCACACGATTGGCTGATTAGATGACGAAATTAGCTTATTGTGAGGGTTCCAATCAGCAACGCATCAGCAGGTTTTTTTTGGCCTTTAACAAGTATACATCGTTTTTCTGCGTTCAGGGTCATCGCACACATTCGAGCATAAAAGTATGCTCGTTTAACCATGAGCGAATACAAACATGTTTGATGCACATGCGCTACGACTGCTTGTGATACCCTTTTAGTACAGTCAGCGTTCCGACCAGCAACACGGACAACGGAAGCATTGTGTGAACTATTGAGGAAGAAAACTGATAATACTATCTAGAAAATACTACTATATTAACCCTATAAACCACACCATTAGGGCCCAAATAGGGCTGGGTATTGTTCCAAAGATTTCGATATCATGACTTCGATACCAGTTCCTAAACGCTACTTTTTCGATACCAATTTTATGAAATCTGTTTTAACAAGATTACAAATATTACCTCAAAAAAACTTTTTTTTTTTTTTTTTTTTTCGATTTTTTCAGTTTGTTGACTTTTTTACAGACTCAGACTCATCTCCTGAGCCTTCTGGTCTCCTCATGCCAGGGTCAGCAGGGGCAGATGCTATAACATTAATGTGAAGAGGAAAAAAACAAAACAAGAAAGCTAAACTAAGAAAGTTAATTGAGCCGACCCTAAGGATAAGTACGGTTTAACAAGATAACTAGTTTAATGTGAGTTAAACTTGATCAGTTACTGTCAACCTTAAAGCATTTTTAGCATCGATTTAGCTAGCTATCTTTAGCCATTCATCCAAACAATATCTAACGTTACGTTTATAGGACTATGTCACTGCACACAGAAACGATAATTTAACATGTACACAAGCATGTACCACTACAAGTTAGCCGATATTGTTTGTTGGTTTGTTTGCTAAAACTTCTTTTCCACATCTTTCACATGTATGGGGTTTGAGACGCATACACACTACAGCCGCAAGTGTGAGCCACATCTCTGGGCATAACCGCCGTAAACTAGTGTTTTTCCTTGATGCCTAAACACTAGGTCTTAGATTTCGGCACATCTAGCATGCTACATGCTTATCACTGATGTTGTTGAGATTAACCCCTTAGGTATCGAAATTTGGTACCGAACGACAAGACATTTTTCGATTGCCTCCCACGAGGCAATTCGTTTGGTGCCTAAAATGTATCGAACTCGATACCCAGTCCTAGGCCCAAATAATTAATAATTCTTTTATTTTCAATTTGACAACTTGAAGAAATCCTCCAGGATGCAAAAATCTTTTTAGGGGTTAATTAGTTTGAGGCGACTGTCTTGCGTTGCATTCTTGTGGCAGCACAATAACTATACAATTCATAAACCATCATTTACAAACCAAATGTAAATACTTTTTGTGCTCTCTGTCTTTGACATAAAGTAAAAAAAGAATTTGTTTGCCAAACGTGTCTATTTTATTCCAAGCAGAATCACTGAAAAGCACATCACATGTAATTACGACATCAAACTCGAAAGCAACATTAAACCATATGACAAAGACATAAAAGACATCTTTGTCATGGCTGACAGCTGCCTTGTTTCACAAAGGTCCAAAAGTGTTGATAAGGTTGCCATGTCGTGTTTTATGGCTCCATCATTAGCTGTGGATTTGTGCTCTAATTGGCTGTCAGACAGGAACAGGTTTCTCCCAATTAGACTCTCAGTTGTGACTGACACCCACTTCAACACACGGAGGCAGATCTGCTCTTGAACTTGAGCGAGGGGGTGTTTGAATAATACACTTGTCTGGTTTGGATTGACAGGGCTTTCTGATCTACATGCTGTTCCTGCTGGTGGTTTTACTGCTCAACTACTCCGACTCGGCCAAAGACGCCCACCGCCTGCGACTGCAAACCCAACTGCGGAACTACTTCCAGACACAACACTTCAACAACATCAGCAGGTACAACCAAAACACACAACCACACACTGCTGGCGTTAGCGAGCAGAAACAAACAAAGCAAAAATACTCGAAACGTTCCTTTACATTTGCTTTGAGAACGTAAACAGGGTACATTTTGAGTCGGTCCTGTCTTGAAACATCTGGATCTCTCTGTCGGTCTTATTTCTTTGATCTCTCTTGGGTCATTCATCTCAGTCAGGTCAGACACAATGAATGTTGACAGAAGTGTGTATGTGTTGATTTATCTGATAATGCATCGAGACTCTATTGGCATGTGTGTGTGTAGTGAGATGAGCTGACAGGTAGAACAATGTGTTTCAGACCATGAGCACCTCCATATTCGATAGACCGTACACACACACACACAAACACGTGACTAACATGTCAGATCTCATGTCTGCAGTCGTGAGGATGTGTGGGCGTGGCTCTCAGACTCCCTGGTACCGCGGTTACTAGATGAGAATGTCCTGATGAAGAAGACAGGCAGTCTGCTGCTCGGACTGCCCCGCCTCAGACAGCTGAGAACACAGCCAGGTGAGAACATCAGAGGAGAGAAAATGTATTTACTGTGTTATGAATCAACTAGCAATTAAGAAGGTCTTTTTTCCACCCATTTACTTATTAGTTGAAAGTAATAGAAGATAGTTTTGTGCGTATTAAACCAGACATTTGTGCTACTGCTCTGATTGTGGCTTTAGCCCATCCGCCTCAAGTTTCATCATGTTGTGCATTCTGAGATGCTGCTCACTACAATTGTACAGAGTGGTTATCTGAGTTACCGTAGACTTCCTGTCATCCCAAACCAATCTGGCCATTCTCCGTTGACTCGAGATCAACAAGGCATGTCTATCCAAAAAAAAACGCCGCTCACTGGATGTTTTTTGCCATTCTGAGAAAACTCTAGAGCAGGCCTATTCAACTGGTGGCCTGTGGGCCAAATCCGGCCTGTTTGACTTTTTCAGAGGACCGCTTGAGGACGTCCGTTGTCTTAGAACTTTTCACACCGCATGCGTTTTGTGTCTGTTCACACTGTTTTTCAATAGTTGTTCTACACCAAAAAATTGGCAAAAACACAAATTAGCTCATTATAGCGCCACCGTGTGGCCGATTCTCATGAAATTTGATATACCACTTCGTGTAGACCCCCTGCGTGTGTATAGAAAGTTACATAACCATCGGCCATTCCCAGTGCAAGTTATTAGGCGCTGAAATTTGATTGCCTGCGGACGCCATATTTGTTGATTTGCCGAATCGTTTTTTTAAGAATACGTTGAAGCACTTTAACCAAAGAAGATGCATATTTAATTTGAACTTTGTCACTCAAATGGCTGCAAAGTTATGACAGTTGTGTTATTGTAGAGCCCCCTAGTGGCCGAACTGTATGAAACTTTGCGTATATTTTTAAAACGTCCTGCTGACTACGTATACCGAGAGGGGTCACGTTTGGACCATGTGTTGAGTAGATATTGATCAATCACTCAAATCACGTTAAACTGTATTGTTTAAAACTTCAGAACTATTTGACATATCGAAATCCTTTGAACAACTTTTTGTCAGGAGGGTTTGTAGATGATGTACAAATGGACAAACGGCCTAGGTTTCTCCAAAAATGGCAGAACATTTTTATAGACAGAGAATGAGGTACATTTTGATTCTAGCCCTTACGGTTGCAGAGATATGAGCCAAAATGTAAAAGTGTTTATTATAGCGCCACCTAGGGTCAGATGGGTGTGCGTTTGTGTGCCTGAGTAGTGGGGGGAATTTGGGACCATCCTGCCAAGTTTGGTGTCTCCACGACTTACGGTCTCTGACACCCAGACACTTTATGGCCGAAAAAAAGAAGAAAAAGAAGAAAATCAGTGCAAATGCAATAATGTTCCAGCAGCTTCGGTGCTTGGCCCCCTAATAAACTTAAAAGTTATTATAAAACAGTAGTTTCTAAACTAACATCACTTTTAAGAATTATTGTCTAAAGAATGAAAACAAAGTTCATTTATCCTGAGCTTTGACCCCTTCAATCTGTCTCACTGTCCTCCAGAATGCCCCATCAGTGGATATTTCCCACCATCCTCGTGGTTTGGGTGTGTCTCTGGCGGGTGGGTGGAGTCAGACTCTGAATTGGCGCAGAACTGGAGTGCCAGTACAGCTCACAGCAGCGGGTAAGATCAGCACAACTCTGTCTGTACATATCTCAGACATAAATGCTTCATGATGAAGGCTGATCTTGGATCAGCTCATGTGTGTCAACCAATTCTTTCTGCTTGTCCACATGTCACTGAGATACTCGTACGGTTTTGATGTGTGTGTGTGTAGTGTGTGGCACTGGGGTCAGGTGTCCGTGTACAGCAGCGCTGGATTTGTGCAGGATCTCAGCAGAAAGATGCAGGACTCCAGAAATCTGATCAAACAACTTAATACACACCAGTGGTTCGACCCGCTGTGAGTACACACACACACAAATACAGTATACAACCAAAACATGGCAAACAGTAAGTAAAGAAATATACAACAAAGACCAAAGAAGAAAGAGGATTGTTTGGAAGTTGTTGGTTGTACACCAATTCAGAAATCCATAAATCAATTAAACAATCATGAAATGTTTCAAATGGATAAATAGGTATAATAATCAACTATTTGATCACCACAACTGGGTCAAAAATTGATTATCAAAAACAGGGATAGGGAAGAAAAAGTCATTAATGAATCGAAATTAAATTAAATGAAATCTTTAAAAAAAATTATGAAAATTGAAATCACTTTATTGTTCCCAGAGGGAAATTTCATTACAAAATCACAATTAAAATCATTTTTTCTCTTTAATCATTTCACTAGTTTCAGTTCAATTACTGTATAATCTGTTCTATTAAATGATTGAGTAATAAATCTTTACAAATATTCTATAATATAAATGTATATTTATTTATCAGTGTCTGGACATTTTACAATTGTTAATTTTTGTATTATGTTTTGTATTTATTTATTATTATTATTAATTTATAAATTATTTATAATCTGTTCTATTGAATTATTGATTAATAAATCTTAAAAAATATTATATAACATAATTGTATATTTATTTATCAGTGTCTGGGCATTTCACAATTCTTAAATGTTTTATTATATATTTTTTTATTTATTATTATTAATTTTTAAATGACTGTAAAATCTGTTCTAATTAATTGATTAATACATTGTTAATAAATATTATATATTTATTTATTATTATTAATTTATAAATGACTGTAAAATCTGTTCTATTTAATTATTGATTAATAAATCTTAAAAAATATAATATAATATAATTTTATGTTTATATATCAATGTCTGGACATTTCATAATGGTTTAATTTGTATTTTATTTAAAATTAATTTATGACAGATATTTAAGAAATTATCAGTAACTTCAAATGACTTTCATAATTTCAAAATTATTAAAAATTGCCAAATTGATTTAGTGTTTCAATTCAGTTATTATCTGGTCTTAGTTGATTGATTAATAAACATTAATAACAGAAATGTATTTACCCATGTCACAATCACTCGTTTCATTTCTAGATTTCCTGATTCAAACATACGCATGAAAGATATTTCAACATTTCATTTCCGTTTGAATCATACTGACGTTGGACCTGATGACTGATGCTTTTCTAATCTTCCCTCCGTGCGTGTGTGTGTGTGTGTGTGTGTGTGTGTGTGTGTGTGTGTGTGTGTGTGTGTCTAGGACGAGAGTTTTATTCGTGGAGTTCTCCCTCTATAACATCAACACAGATCTGCTGGCCGTCTTCTCTTTCCTGCTGGAGTTTCCCGTGTCTGAACGAGCTCAGCTGAGTCTGGACCTCAAAACCTGCAGTCTGCACACGCTCAGTCATGGAATGGACCTGTCCCTGTTTCTCACGGTAACCGTCAGCCAATCACACATCACTCGGATGTATGAAAGCCAGCAAACTAAATAAACCAATTACAGAAGCTTTGTTCACACTGAAACCAATTTTGATCATCCTTATGACATGTAATGACGTTTAAATGTGGTTATAAAAATATTTGTTTTAATAGTTTTTGAGCCAGAAATGCTCAGTCGGAGATTCATAAATCTTCCTTTTTCTTTCTCAGCTCCTTCTCTTGGTCTTTGTGATCTATTTCGCGGCACGCGAGGGCGCGGCTGCTTGGAAGCAGGGGCGTGGCTACTTCCTGCGCTTGTGGAACGTAGCAAGTGTTTGCAGTCTGGTGTTGGCGATTTGTGTCGCCTCGCTACACATCAGTCGCTCCGTGCTCTCCGCCCGCCAGTGGAAGTCGTTTCTCCAGCAACGGGATGCTTTTACAGACTTCTTTCCCCTTGCCCAACAGAGCCAGGTCCTGACTCAACTCAGCGCAACATTACTCTTCCTGCTGGTGCTCAAGGTAAGAACAGCGCCACCTGCAATTCTTCAATAAAACTTCCTGGCTTTGGTTAATTTTATGATGGAAAATCTCTTTAATGGGGGTTGTCTGTACTGTAGGCTAAATTCAACTTAACGTCTTAAATGAGGTAATGAACGGCAATCCTATAAAACATTGTAATGATGTAATCAAATTAAAAACGATGGAAAAATATAAAAGTATTAATTTGGGTTATATTCATATAAAAAGCGTTGCGGGGGTCTGGGTAGTGCAGTGAGTATTGACTCTGATTACCACACCCAGTTTGAATCCAGGGTGTGCTGAGTGACTCCAGCCAGGTCTCCTAAGCAACCAAATTGTCCCGGTTGCTAGGGAGGGTAGAGTCACATGGGGTAACCAAATTGTCCCGGTTGCTAGGGAGGGTAGAGTCACATGGGGTAACCTCCTCGTGGTGGTGATTAGTGGTTCTCTCAATGGGGCGTGTGGTGAGTTGTGTGTGGATCGTGGAGAGTAGCATGAGTCTCCACATGCTGTGAGTCTCCGCTGTGTCATGCACAACGAGTCACGTGATCAGATGTGCGGATTGATGGTCTCAGAAGCGAAGGCGACTCAGACTCGTCCTCCACCACCCGGATTGAGGTGAGTAACCGCGCCCCCACGAGGACCTACTAAATAGTGGGAATTGGGCATTCCAAATTGGGAGAAAAATAACCCACGCCATGATTCCCTGATTGAGGGATCGTTTCCCTTTAGGATAATGGGTACTGTTAATGGATACAAAAATGGGAAAATGGGAATTTTTACCTCTGGAAACAGACTGTTGCACTCTATGGGAGTCTGAAACATCAGAATGCAACATCATGTGTCAACCGAGCTTGGATAGCTTGTAGCATTTGTGTTTGAGTTATGTTTAGGGCTTTATCCCGTGCTTATACTTGTAGTAAGGCTTGGTGAATTATAAAGGTATGGATGTACAAACTGGCGAGTCATAATTGATCCCCCACCTCATTTGTACCTGTCCAGGCGTCACACCAGCTGCGCTTCATGAGAGAATGGGGTGTTTTTGGAAGAACATTGAGGAGATCGTTCTGGGAGCTGCTGATGATCACTGTCACTCTGCTTGTGTTCCTGTTGGCATACTCGCATACTGGACACCTGGTTAGAACACACACACACACACACACACACACACACACACACACTCTGATGCACACAGCTAAGCGTAAGTGCACAAAATATTGACACACTGGTGAAGCTGCTATATTACCTCCCTCACTTAACCAGAGTACTTGATGGGTGAGTTAACATCTTGTATCTGTTGAAAGCAGATCTATCTCTCTTAATACCTCCATCTCTCTCCCATTGCTAAACTCAGTGTATTTAGACCAGAACAGTGTTTGTACAAAAGTTTTGACAAATGTCATGTTCAAATTATTTTTCTTTCCAGCTTTTCCAATCTGTCATGGAGGGCTACGGAACTGTTAGCTCCACTTGCGTGAGGTTACTAGGCTCTGGTGGGCGTGGACTGTTGTCATGGCGACCTGACAGTGGCTCCTCCCCCTGTTCTCCATCATGTGCTATCTTTCACATAAGCTTTACTCTCCTCCGTCTCGTGTTGCTGTGGATTTTGATCTCGGCGTTGCTGAGAAACTACCGGCGCGCAAGAGCGGAAATGTACCGGCCCGCCGTTGACCTGCAGGACTACGAGATGGTGGAGTTGTTCCTGCGACGACTCAAAATGTGGATGGGCCTCAGCCGTGCCAAGGAGGTTTGTTTATTTCTGAAATCTCCAAGATATTTTTTGGCCTTGTTGTGTCGTGCAAGTTTTTACCATTGTCATATGTCTGATATTTGCTCTGCTTCCAAGTTTCTGATCTACAGAATCATATACGTGTTAAGGGTAAGGTATACTTAATTTTTCTGCGTGCCATTCCATCTCGTGCACTCGAGTGTTCAGCATTGCAACGTTTATTTGACCATGAGCCCATACAGACGCATTTTACTCAAGTGCGCTACGACTGCTTTATGATACTCTTTTAGCACAGTCAATGGCATGGGCATATGCCGACAACGCACAAAGATGCGGATTGTCCATCTGGCCAAGTGTCTAGGTAAAACTAGGCATGTGATGTAACGGCAAACGGAAAACCAAAGTATACTTTAGCCTTTACTGTACCTTTTGCTCATCAGAACAGCTCATTACCTTGTTGAAAAGACCAGTTTAGACCAGCATGAGTCTGCTCAATTGAAGTGGCTCAAATGTACTCATAAAGATGACACAAATGATGTGGACAAATACAACATTTGCTGGTAACCAGGTATTTTCAGCAGTGTAGGTAGTTAATTAGTCAATTACATTAGAGCATGCTTAAGTGCCCATAAAACCAAGAGTTGATAGAAAAAGACTGAGCACGATCTGACCAACTCTGAAGTTTGTGGGCCGCCATAACTCTAGATGGAACCTGCATCCTTCGAGGTACTATACCAATCCCTTACCTATTAGATAACCACCACCTTTCTTCCCCTACAGTTCCGGCACAAGGTGCGATTCGAGGGCATGGAGCTCCCTCCCTCACGTTCTTCTTCAACTAGTGACTGCAAGTCCTTGTGTCTTCCTCCTCTGGACACGCCTGAGGCTCCTCCAACTCCTGACAGTGTTGATGGAGGTTCTGAGGCCTCCTGGCGGCCCACATCAAGCAGTCCTTGCAGTCTGGCTGAAGCTCCAGGTCTAGGACTAGGCCTCACCTTGGGCCTGGGAGTGATAGTTGGAGGCCCCGGCTGGAAAGAGAGAGCAGAGATGGAGGCAACCCTCCGCAGGATCCTCCCAGCTTTTGATGCATTGCTCTTGCAGTTGGACCGGGTCAACTACACCACAGAGGAACTTTATCGCAAAGAGTGCCGTCTAGAGAGGATGCTGAGGAGGAGCAGAGGACGGGGCAGAGGGGTACATTGCCGCAGAAGTCTGGACTCTGCAGGACAGAAGAGACATGGTAGGGGACACAAGAGGGCAGACAGGAATATACAAGTGGTAGAAAGAAGTAACAGTCCACCGAAAACTGAAATAAGTCCACCTACATCAGAGAGACATCTTCACAAGAAGGACAGAAGATCACAAAAAACAGACAAGTTCTTACAAACGAATCTACCCACAAGCCCCCACAAGGTAGATTCAAATCCTCCTAGGACTGATAAATGTCTCCAGAGGGTACAAGAAAGCCCCAGTACCGGGGTGGAAAGTGTCATCAAAACCGAAAAAGACCCTCTCAAGGTACAAGGAAGCCCCAGTACCGTGATGGGAAGTGTCATCGAAACCGAAAAAGACCCTCTCAAGGTACAAGGAAGCCCCAGTACCGTGATGGGAAGTGTCATCGAAACCGAAAAAGACCCTCTCAAGGTACAAGGAAGCCCCAGTACCGTGATGGGAAGTGTCATCAACACCGAAAAAGACCCTCTCAAGGTACAAGAAAGCCATAATACTTTGGTGGCTGGTTTCAACAAGACTGAAAAAGACCCTCTCAAAATGGATTCAGGTCCCCTCAAAGCAAAATCACAAGAGGCGGACCCTAATCCACACAGGGCCCACAAGGCTGACAAAGCTTCTCATAAGGTATTCGTGACCCCAAACAAGGTCAATCCAAATGTTCTAAAGGACTCCGAGATTGTTGGCTGTGCCAACAAACCTGCCCCCACTCTGGCCCCTACCCCTGTTCCCACTCCAACGTCTGCTCCCTCGACTGCTCCCGTTTCTGCCACAACCACCCCAGCACCAATCCCTCGCGCCCATGAGTGGGTGCCCCCCAGCGAGAACCTCCCTTCCAGCGTATTTCGGCACCCTGCACACACTACTACAAATCCTACCCGTAAACGCAAGCACAAACCTCCGCCCCTGAAAAACAAGGTGCACCCCAATACGGACAGACCTATCTCAGGACACTCCAAGCCTTGACAATCCAAGGTTCAAACCATCAGTACGCAAGTAAAGGCAAATGATGCTAAAGGCTAAGAGACTAAAGGGATGTTGATGCACATGGGTTATGGCTAGTCATCAGGAAATGAAAGAAGGCCCTGTTTGCAGCAGGATCTGTAACCAGGCCCTCAAATTTGATCCCTACTTTGGCCTAAAATTCCAACCTACAAGCCTTTCACATCTGTGATGGAAACTAGGTGCAGGTCACCTGTTTCTGTGCGATCCTCATGACGTTCCATTTTTATGCAAGTTGCCATTTTCCCTTCCCTCTCACGTGACCTCAGTGCAACCCTTTGACCCTGGAGGTCAACTGGGTTGAAACCGACAAGGGCACATCTTGTGCTGTCGTACCAAAACAAACTCTTAAAGAGCATAAAGTGACAATAAGAGACTACAACAGAAAGCCTGCTAACGTAGGATGGCTAGTGCTTGATGGTATTTTCGTACAGTGTTTTGAGTTATGTTTAATGAAGTGTTTATTTTTGTGTTTTTGTTGAAGGAAGCTAATGTAAGGTCATGGATATCATGCATCGATGCAAACATGGGTACAGCTTATTCAGAGGGGCTCACACTGACAACTTCACAGATATAAACATAAACACACAGACTTATAGGTACATATTTTTAGATGCCATTACATGCCACCGTTATAAATGTAGAGCGACGCTTATATGTACTTATGCATACTTCATGCTTAATATAATGGCATGTTACTGAAAATAGACACTTAAACACATATCATAAAATAAATTGACTTTTAAGATCACCCCAGCCGCACTTAAACGCACTTAACAAGAGGCCATTGGGGTGCTAATAAATAGTAAAGCCTCAGGATTTGTAACGTTTCGTCAACATAATTTCACGTCAACTTCATTTTGATGCTATAGAGCATTTCTCGGCGCAAAATGCACCAGAGGGCGAGTAAGGTCAGACTAAAATAGAAGGGTTACCGAAAGAAGAGAAAGTGCGACAGGATGTTGGTATTTATAGAGAGACAGAAATGTAAAAAGGTGAAATTGAGAAATAAATGGATGCTATTGGGAAAGTAGACGAATGTGTCCCTCATTCAAGCACAAGTCCCTGAATTTTCGATATGGAGATTTGTGGTTTCTGAAAACATTGTTCCATAAAGCATTATTATTCCTAGAAGTAGTGTGTCAATGAAGAAAATGGTTGCGTTTGTGTTTGTTGTTGCCTGAATCTAATTTAAAAAAGCACTTTGATGTATATGAATGATTGTGATTGCATCAATGTAGTTTGAATGTGTTATTGAAATGGCAAATGTTTAGCAACAATAATACAAATAAGCTTGGTACGAAGATTAAGAGATGGCTACAACAGAATTACTCTCCGTGTAGATTTTCCAAAGCTTGCTATTCAAGTATCAAGAGATAACTTAATAAAATTGGTTCTTTTGTACTTAGCACTTTATTTCAATGTCAAGCTTTAGTGCTATGCCATATTTAACTAGTATGTCTGTTTCTTTCACATAAAACAGCTTTCCAGAAGTGTTCTCTTTTGAGTATTATACATGAGCTGCATCAGGATATTCATCGCCATTAATGGCCATTTATTTGTTTTTATGTGTGTACTATTTTGAAGTACTAAGATTGATTAAGTAACATGTTTACCGTGGTAATGCTCAGGGACCCTCTTTTTTTAAAACCCAAACCAGGAGTGTTTATGTGTTTGGTTTGTATAAGATGTGTTTGTTTTTATTATTATTATTCAGTACATGCATGAATGTCTCATATAATGAAACTAAAGTTGTCAAGAGTGATTTGGATGTCCACTAAAGGGGAAGAGTCACGTCCACTACAGTAGCGTCCCGATTCAGGCCATTCCTGATGAAGATTTGATAGGTCATGTTTATCTGTACATATTGACATGCCCTGATGTAAATATTGTGTGAGAGTTTGATTTCGTTTGCCTTAATGCGCACTGACTAGAAATTGTGGTTTGTTTTTGTCACACACAAAAAAAGAGAGCACAGGATGTTCACTCGTATGTCACGACCGCTTTGCTGCACAGTTATTTCATTTCCCCTCGTCACTGGCCAAAGAATAAAACCCAAAAAGTATTCAAGTACGCTGATTTTTAACCTTTTTGCAACAGAACTATGCACAGCACAAGCAGTCATTGTCAAATATAATGCCTTTTTTGTAGTTCTTTTTCCAAGTGATTTGTAGGGGAACAGTTTGACAGAAGGTACGTCGTTTTAGAGGGTGTATGTAAGGTTAAAATCATGTACGGCGTACCAAACCAGTCACAAGTGCCAAAAGTGCCAGCTTGCATGCAATAAAGTCTTAATATCATTTTCTTTGTATTAAACGTTTCATTTGTTAATTGCAGCATATGCATCATTTTTTGTTGTATTTGTAACATTGTAGCACTTCGCTTTACATGCTTTTGCACTTGACAAAGTCAAATAAAGAGTCTGACAGCTGAGAGTCTGTGGTGTGATATCGGCTCCTGTGGGGGGGTCTCATGAAACCTTTCAATATTTCCAGGTCATATTGCACCCCAAAATCTAAAGAAATAAGAAAAACACTTACAATGAAGTGGTGTTCTTTTCACCCTCATGTCGCCTTCTGGTCATTTTGACCTGAAGAGGATTTCTGTTGCCTGAAAATGCTAGTTAATGTTATCTATTGGACGAAAACATTGGGACTTTGCTCAGGGTATCAAAATTTCCCCCCCAAAAAATGCTATTTTGTTTTCTTCACTTTGTTACACTTTTGTTGTTCCCGGTCAAAAATGACCAGCTTTTTAAAAATTGCTTATAAATCTCTTATGTTGTATTATTACCTAATATTGGATTAGATATTTTTGTCAACTTGTTTTCTTTCAATTAGCACAGGATTTATATTTTTGAGCTTATTTTCATAGGCCTCATTGACCTGAGCTTATGCACCTCAGTTTTTTAGTGAAAAAAGCACTATTTGAGTATAATTTTGACAATACTAAAATACCAAATGCATTCTGTACTAATTATCACACTAGTGTGCTTTAATGTGTAACTAGTAAATTTATTTTGAAATGCTTTAATTTGTTCAAAATGGCACAAAGTCACACTTGTGGTCAAAAATGACTGGCCATTGAAAATGAATGGGGGAAATCAAAAATAAGAGAAAAATTGAGTGATCATGAGCACGTTCATCCATTAGATGAGCACATATGTACATGTGTGCTAGCAAACATAAAGGCCTCGGACCTGTTGTGGCCACAAATATTGGCATCCTTGGCAAATATGAGCAAAGGTAGTTGTGAACACAAATCTGCATTGTTTATCCTTTTGATCTTTCATTAAAACACACACACACAAAAGTCTAACCTTTAATTGAAGTAAAACAATTGAAACCGGAAATATCTCATTATTCAATAAATATTTATTCTGTAAAACGCATTGGCCATAATTATTGGCCCTTGTATTCAATATTTAGTGCAACCTCCCTTTGCCAAGAAAACAGCTCTGAGTCTTCTCCTATAATGCATAATGAGGTTGGAGAACACATGACAAGGGATCCGAGACCATTCCTCCATACAGAATCTCTCCAGATCCTTCAAATTCAGAGGTCCATGTTGATGGACTCTCCTCTTCAGTTCCACAGGTTTCTATGGGGTTCAGGTCAGGGCACTGGGACGGCCATGGCAGAACCATATTTTTGTGGTCAATGAACCTTTTTTGTGTTGATTTTGATGTGTTTTGGATCACTGTCCTGCTGGAAGATCCACCCAGGGCCCATTGTAAGCTTTCTGGCAGAGGCGGTCAGGTTATGATGTTTTGTTTGCTGGTATATGATAGAGTCCATGATGCCATGTATCCGAACAAGATGTCCAAATCCTCTGGTTTAAAAACAACCCCACAAGATTAAAGATTCACCACCATAGTAAACGGTGGGCATTGGGTACTTTTCCATGTGGCTACCTCTCTGTGTGTGCCAAACACACAGAGCCAAAAACCTCTTATTTTTTGTTTCATCTGACCACAGCACCCGGTCCCATTTGAAGTTCTGGTAGTGTCTGGCAAACTGAAGATGCTCGAGTTGGTTATTGGCTGAGAGCAGAGGCTTTTTTCTTGAAACCCTCCCAAACAACTTGTGATGTAGGTGATATCTGAGTTTCTGACCCCAACACCCAACTCATTTCTGCAATTCTTCAGCTGTGATCATTGGGGATTCTTTCTTTTTTTTTTTTTTAATTTTATCATCTTTTCTAACAATTTGGAATGACCAATTCCCACTACTTAGCAGGTCCTCGTGGTGGCGCGGTTACTCGCCTCAATGCGGGTGGTGGAGGATGAGTCTCAGTTGCGTCCGCTTCTGAGACCGTCAATCGGTGCATCTGATCACGTGACTCTTTGTGCATGACACCGCGGAGACTCACAGCATGTGGAGACTCATGCTACTCTCCACGATCCACACACAACTCACCACACGCCCCATTGAGAGAACCACTAATCACCACCACGAGGAGGTTACCCCATGTGACTCTACCCTCCCTAGCAACCGGGACAATTTGGTTACCCCATGTGACTCTACCCTCCCTAGCAACCGGGACAATTTGGTTACCCCATGTGAGTCTACCCTCCCTAGCAACCGGGCCAATTTGGTTACCCCATGTGAGTCTACCCTCCCTAGCAACCGGCCCAATTTGGTTACCCCATGTGAGTCTACCCTCCCTAGCAACCGGCCCAATTTGGTTGCTTAGGAGACCTGTCTGGAGTCACTCAGCACATCCTGGATTCAAACTCACGACTCCAGGTGTGGTAGTCAGCGTCAATAATCACTGAGATACACAGGCCTGAAAAATATGTATTAATTGCCCCACAGTGACCCCCTCTTCACTAGAATCTTTCTTGATCTTTCTTTCATTACACCTTTCAGAAAAAATTATTATTACAATGAAAAAAAAAGCAGTTTATGTAGAGCATTAATAAATGCTGTAAAAGTATTGTACGTTGTTATTTGAGGTTAACTAAAGTTAAAATACAATTTTGTTTTACGTTCAAAGACATGTTAACACTTGATTGTTCATAATGTATTAACTAAATGAACATATGAACATGGTGTTTTGATAATTGCTGTAAATGAATTGTTTATTCATTATACCTTATGCACTTACTAATGCTAACTGAAATTATCAATTCTATTTTGATATATTTAAAGACAATTTTTAGAGCCATTAAGATTTATTTTTTGCATTGTTGCATTTTAATAAAAAAAAAAAGTTACGTTTTTATAGTGTATTACATCATTTAATTTTTTTACTGCAATATGGAACAAATTGTTCACATGACATCACATGTTAAACATCTGGATGCATTACAGTAATGCACATTTGGAGGAAAATGGGTTTAATTGTCATGAAAATAACGTCAAAATGGAAAAAAAAAAAAAAAAAAAAAATCTTAAATGGCTATTTATTTTGTATTTTTTATTATAATCTTATGGTAAAATATGACCTGGACATGTTTTTGTAACATTCACCCGCGTTCAACCACCTGGACATTTCGCAAAGCTAAAATACACATTTATCCTTAAATATTTCCCCGCAGAGATCACACGTTGTACTTAAATAAATGTTAAAAACAGCATGATATAGACATCATTTTATTCAAGAGTGCAAGTATATTCTAAAACAACAAAAGTATTTGTTACAGCGTTTGGTAGCGAAGCGCGCACATGCACACACATGCGCGTCTCGCTTATGCAGTTTAGTGTTCTAGTATTTTCCCACAAGTCAGCTGGTTCTTTCGAATCTCATTAGCATAAACGACAGTGCACACAAACAAAGAACAAGGCAACAGTAATTAAAATATGAACTTTATATACTTCAAAATCACAGTTATGCCCACTGACGCCATCACTCCAGTGAAAATATGTTTCGGTAACACTTCGCATAGTGATACCATGTTTATATTAGCAAACTATTAAACTTTACCGCAGACTTTGTAAAGGTTGGTTTCCGGTCAGATTCTTTACTCATGTTGGCACTTTTATGGGGATGGTTTATAAAATCGCAAACATTACACATTTCATATATTGAAAACAAAGAATGTGCGCAAGTGAAAAAATAAAAAAAAAAATTATAAATTGAATGCGAGTATGCCCAAGGGAGACAAACATGTGCTGTAGAGAGATTGAGAAGCGTGTTAACCGCATGTGCGCGCACATGTGTGTGGCGTGTTACGTGTGCAATGTTGCCGTACTGCTAAAAGCGCACGACTTTAAGTCCATCTTTACGAAAGAGAAAAAACAACTCTTCACAGCAGACTGAAAGCACTTGTCCAATTCAAAGTCATGTCGAGCGTTGGTGAGAAAGATGAATCTCATTCACGTGCCGGTAACATGAACTGGAATAGTAACGGCAAGTTACTACCCTCCACCTAAAAATAATAGTTCATCCAAAAATGACGAATCTGTCCTTTTTTACCGAACAAGTCGTTCCAAACGTGTGTGAGATTTCTTTCTTCTGTGAAACACAAAAGGAGATTTTGGGCAGAATTACAGCCTCGGTCACGGTTTACTTTCATTGCATCTGTTCCATGAGGGCGAGTAAACCATTACAGGATTTTCCTTTTTGGGTGAAACATCCCTTGGATGAACGGTTTCTTTCCGACTGTGTAAGATGGTAAACGTGAACTGAACCGGAATGATTGAAAGGTTCGTCACTAAACAAAATCCGTGAAATCATCCACTGTGGATACTAATCTTTTCCTCTGGCCAGCATCCTGGTTTGAAGCTGAACCGGAGGGCTGGTGGGAAGGTCTATTCTGCATGGGGGCGTGGCTCTGCATCAGCGAGATTCCGTGTGAGGGGCGGGACTGAATTTCCTCCTGAGCCTATGGATGAAGAGAAAGATACATTAGCTGTTCCAAAACCAGCTGTATACTAAACAGCATTTTAAAGTCAACTCGAAACAGTTTGCAACCCCTTTTACATCCGTAATGTGCTATACAGTGGCGAGACAAAGTATGTGAACCCTTACATCATTGTCCATGATTTTAACTTGAAGGGTGAAGATCAAACCAGATTTTAAAGACAAATTCAATTGTATTTCATTGTAATCCATCTGGAAGAGTTCAAAATAATTATAATTTAAATGGACAATAATGAACTGTCTTGCTAATTAAACCAAGAGCCATTAATGGGACTCAATAAAAACATGGAGTGAAAGTAACAGGTAGATGAGTGGAGGCAGCTCTTTTACCCGAGTCCTGATCCTCTTGATTTGTCTCAGTCTCGCCAGCCATTTTGAAGCGTACGCGTCGGATGGGTTTGCCCTGCACTGGTGCACCAATGACGCCATCTTTACAACACAAGAAACCAGATCCAACAGTTAGTGAAGGGCTGAAATGTAATTGTATAGACAATTTGCATTTTGAACTGTAACATCAGTTCATCTTGTGCCAGGTCCATAAGTGGAAGTTAAATCCTAAACATACCACAGCATGCTAACATGGAAAGGCTAATGCTTCAACAATACAGCTTCTTCATTTTTTGGAATAAACTTCCTTGGTAACCATGGCAATGGCAGGTTAATATACATCCTAATCCAGTCTTAACCTGACTGAAACTCAAGTTATACATCTCTCCTCGCCTGACCTGGTGGCAATTTTGTGACTTGTCATGCTAATTGGAGGTCGAATCAGTGGGTTGCGGTTTCCAGTAGCCTGCTGTGATTTGTAGGGTCTCAGAGGAAACTGTGGGTGCATGAGTCATAAGAAGCTGCCTCATTACACAGTATGCACTTATCACAGTAGGTGGGGAGAGTTATGGGCTCCAGTACCCGAGAAAAAAGCACATTTATGCTAAACAGACACCGTGATGGGAGTACTAAAATCTGACGGTGACGTTTGCTGTTTACAAATTGCAAATTTACTTATGTCTTGGTTCTTTCCAACATTACAATAGCAATACACTCGATGAAAAGACAAAAAAAAAAAGGAGAAATGGCTGACACAGATGCCGCTAAGGAAACTCACATTGGCATGCAGTGCCATCTGTCTGACGAGCAGTGGAAGATTCCGGTCAGATACGATCTTTACCACACTGGTGTCGACCAAACCCTCAAGATCTGATAGAGAGAAGTTATAGTATTATAAAAACCCTTCCTGCACACTACCAGCATTTCAGTAGTCGATGGCGACCCCAGTGAACTTTCAAGATGCTATTGAACACAAAGCTTATTTAAAAAGATTATTATAATAAATACAAACAATTGCATGTAGCCTTCAAGTGTATTCAGCCTCCATTCAGTAAAATAGATTATTGCTCATAATTTTACTATTGACCATTACATAACTTTAGAGTATTAAAAATGGTCATTGAAAATGTTTTAAAAAATCTAAAATGACTGATTTGATGTTGTCGGAGTTTGACTGCGAAGCAGGTCCGTTTACAAATCCTTAAAGGGACAGTGCACACAAAAATGACAATTCTCTCATCATTTATTCACCCTTATTCCATCCCAGATGTGTATGAATGTCTTTCATCTGCTGAAGACAAAACATTTTTTTTGAAGAATACCTCAGCTCTGCAGGTCCATACAATGCAAGTGAATGGGGGTCCAAAGCATTTATGCTGCCTTTATTCCTTTTGGAGCTTCAAAGTAATCCATATTACTCTAGTGGTTAAATAGAACAGATGGGTCAATATTTAAGTCCTGTTTCACTATAAACTCTCCTCCCTGTCCAGTAGGTTGCAATATGCACGAAGAACGTGAAATCGACAAAAACAAAAGGAGAAAGTGGAAGTGGAGATTTATAGTTAAAAAAAAGGACATACATATGATCTTCAACCACACCTATCATACCACTTCTGAAAACATGGATTTAAACACTAGAGTCTTATGGGCCACTTTTATGCTGCCTTTTGTGCTTTTTTGAGCTTCAAAGTGTCACTATGCACGTGCGCTGTACGGGAGATATTATTCTAAAAAGCTTCGTTTGTGTTCAATAAAAGAAAGAAAGTCAAACACATCTGGGATGGCATGAGGGTGAGTAAATGATGAAAGAGATTTCATTTTTGGGTGCACTGTCCCTTTAAGACATGTCATTGTGATGTGATTGTGATTCTAAAATAGAATCTGGACTTCAAAACAGGTTTTTTTAAAAAAATCAGCTGAATACAAGTATTTCCGTTAAAAATGTTAACTACCACATTCCAATAAAAAAATGCTGCAACGTTTTTTTAAAATCACCTTTCCGGCACTGCAGTGTGACCAGGTTACTCTCATAGTCCAGCGGCTTTATGAGCACCTCCACAAAGTTGAACTGGCCCTAAATGCATGAAAATGACACAAAATATTAAATACTTTGGTAAGATACACAACCGAAATAAAAGGCAATGGTCTATCTCTCACCTTTATAGTCCCCAGTTTATACTCCTCCGAAGAGTCATTATAAACTACCACAACAAAATCATTACCAATGTGCCGTTTCTTGTTGCAACAGCCTTTATCGCTCTCTCGGTTGGGCATGAGAGTAGCAATGTGAAAGATTCCTGCAGGGAAAACAGTAAACAGAAAACCACTGCATTAGTCAAACACCGTGGCATTCACCTCCAAACACTTTATAACTCTTTTAAAGTCATACGATAGCTTTGACGTTTCTAGAGTTGTATGGTCTGCTTTCTTTTTATTTATTTATTTTTAAAAGCACTACTTAAATCTTTGCATTTATTTTTGCTGAAGACAGAAATGTGCCAGACTAAAGTATGCCACCTTGCATGATGTCGTCATGCCAGCAATAGGTAAACTCGCCGTCGTCGCCATATTGGTCGAGCCCACCAAGGAAGATCTGGTCTGGGTCGCAGTCTTTGAGGTGTATGAGTTTGCCCAGGCCCGTGAGGAACCGAGCATAACGGTTAGAACCGTACTCGTTGGACAAGATCGACACCTCATTATTCACCTGATAATAAACAAGCATATATTATAAAGACTTCCTATATCAAACATATCTCAACAGTGTACTGTAAAGAGAAATCGGTCTCTACCTGACCAGCTCCCACAAACACCACACCAATTTTGTGAGTGTCGTACGGGGGCATCTGATCCAGAACTTTAACAGCTCGATCAATCAGCTGTGAACGACAGAGGACATATGGATGAGATTAATATGAAGTGATGCATCAATTAAGCCAATAAAAAAAATAAAATAAAAAATAGGTCAACAAAAACTGATTGTCGGAATTCGTTTGTCATATAGGGAGGGAAGAGTCACATGGGGTAACCTCCTCGTGGTCACTATAATGTGGTTCTCACTCTCGTTGTGCATGGCGAGTTGTGCGTGGATGCCGCGGAGAGTAGTGTGAAGCCTCGGTCTCCACAATAACGCACTCAAGCCACAGTCTCAGACGTTCAGAGATTCGTCCACCTCCACCACGAGGACTTAGAGCGCATTTGGAATTGCCATTCCAAATTGGGGAGAAATTTTTTTTATATATATATATATATATAGTTCTAAAAATAGGAATCATGCAAAATATAGCTTTCTTTCGAATTTGAAAGGAAATATGAGCTGGACAACTTTTCATGAGATTCACCCAATTACAAACTAAAAAATTGTCATCTCACCTGAGATTTTGGCAGTAGAAGGGGCTTGTTGGCTTCATTGCCAAAGAAGGGCGAGTGGTACAGCTGCAGGAACACAAAGCTGCAGACAGGAAGGGGAGGAGCAAAGGTTGCATCACTATAGAACAATGATCTATCGAACCCACTTAAATACTCAAAATTGCGCACTTTATATAATACCTCTTAAGTTCTGCTCTAGCACCCACACAGCTTTCATCATCCTACACATAACTTAAACTTACCACAGATGAAAGTTAAAAACCAAAGTTATAGGTGAAGTGCAAAGTAGTGGACTCCACTCTATTAAAAAGAGTGCCGAGGTCACACTGGGCAAATGTCCTGCAATCCACTCCAGACCTCATGTGGCCCATTATATCTGGCCCAGCAGCACCTCACACTTAAAATAAATCATGCCTTGACTATATTAAACAGAAAACACATACTGCACAGCAACCCTACAAATAGAAGACAATACATGGCCTGAAATTCGCTGGGAAAGTCATTTATCTCCAACTAGAGGAAACATTGTCATTTGTGACAGTAATCACTAATGGCACCAGCACTGATCTCACCTTAATATGCCTAATATTGCTGTTGATGGACAGGTGATTTACGATTATAGAGGATAAGGAGGTTATTGCATTGCCTTCGAATACTTTAACACAAGACCTTTGGAAGCTCAACACTGGAGTGCTTCTACTTTCATTGTATGGAAATCAGAAGCCTCCTTTTGTTTCACCAAACAAACCTTATGGGGCTTTTCCACTGCTCTGTACTCAACTCGACTCAACTCGACTCTGCTCACTTTTTGGGGGTTTTCCACTGTGGATAGTACCTGGTACCTGAGTTTTTTGAGGATCACCTCGGTCGAGGTTCCAAGCAAGCTGAGCCGATACTAAATGTGACGTCAAAATCAGATCACTGATTGGTCAGAGAGAATCGTCACTACCAGCGTCACTGGATTTCTGACGCTAGTTTTAAAGTTAGCATTTGTTCACGCGACTTTTGAATTGTGAAAAAGGAAATGACGGTGCACAAAACCATGGCATGGTCAATAAACGATGTGCAGATGGTCCACTCGGTTAGCAACGAACGAAACAAAGTCTCTCAGGAAGCGTCTCAGCTGTTGGCCGCACACGGCTACCACCGGACCTACCAACAGTGTAGGGAAAAGTAAAAAAAAATCTTAAGTGACTACAGAAACATCAAGGAAAAGTGGAAGTTGTTCGACCAAATGCCCGCTATCTAAACCGGCGAGCAATGGGAGGGAGAGTCCACGATGGAGGATGGTACGTTTTGTTACGTTAACTCTATACTCTGCTTGAAAGCTTCACTTTATTTAGTTGACCAACTACTGGAAGCTTCTAAAACAACCAGATCAATTTAGCTGTTACCCTTGCATAAAATCACCATCAACAACTGCTTTATGCAGCACAATCAGCTAGTAGCTAACAGCTAGCGGTCGTGTTATTGTTTTGGTCAGTTTGTGTTGTTTAAGATGATGTCACGGCAGTAGAGGCGGCGGGTTTCAGCCTATAATCCCACCCACGTTGAGGCGGCACTAAACTGCAGAGTCGAGTCGAACCGTAACGCGCAGTGGAAAATTCCCATTATTTGTCTTCCTCTTAAGAGTATCACCAAAAAAAGAAGCATATTTTGAAAGTTCCAAGAAGTGACAGTCACTATTAGGACGTTATTGTGGCTTTATGCCAAAAGACTAGCCTAATATTGAAAATTTTACAATCTGTATTCAACAGTATAATTGGTCTTTAAACCGGTATTAAAAAAGAATGATAAAAGCCATTACTGCCTGATTGAATCACTTCTCAACTCAGATACAAAAGGCAGTTCCTCTTTTCCACAGCCCAACAATGCAGCAGGGTACTTATGGGAAATTCAGTAGGTTTCATGGGCTTCCATCTATAAATAGACCTGAAAGCCTTAAGATCTTGCAACTCTGGCAGTGAATTGGTGCAAACCTCACAAAGATGGATGGAAGTAATTTTGCAGTAATTCTCATTCAAGACAGCAATTTGAAACTGCTCAACTCAAGAGTGCCTCCCTTCGCTAAACGTGCCCGATGACAGGTACAGGCAAGATTTCTTAACATCTACCGGGGAAAGATGATGACAGTAATGAAGAAGAACGAAGCCTTCCAGTCTTATTATTCTGAGTATGCTGCTTCTGTTCTCTTGAAAACACTTGCTGAGGTGGGTTCAATATGCTGGTCTTCAAATAACTGACAGGCACATTTGAGTATGTAGGGTTTAACCACTGCTTAGTGTAGGCAAAGGCTTCCTGCATCCATTCCACAAGCAAGAGCAGAACAAGTTGAAATTAATTTGTGGAAATCAACATTATGCCACAAAAACACTTCAGGATGGTAATAAACTGCAAACTAGAACCAATTTGCCCTTTAGAAAAGAATGATACTTCAAGCTAATTTATCAGGACTTACCATGCAACCTCATAAGTAACTGATTTTGAGCACCATTTATGCAGTAACTTCATGCATTATATAGTTTGGAACATGTGAATTTCATCTTTATCCATGCATGCCTTAATTCAATTTCTAGTGATTTCATTACTTTGAAATTCCTACATTAGCCATTAGCTAATGAATTAGGAGTTTTGAATCCAATCGTAAAACTGGATTGGAACATATGGTGCCCATATTACATTACCAGAGTATTTAATGAGGCTTCTCTAGTGAAAAAAAGATGTATGCTGACTATCCTGTAATTTAAAGGAGTAGGCATATATTATGCTAGAGTAAGCAGAAGGCAGAGCATGTGCTCATAAGTTTATACTACTTTCATTATATTACCCTCCAATAGCCCCTAGTTGGCAAATTACGATCCTAAAATAACATGGTAATCAAATCTTGAATTTTATACTGTTTTTAAGAAGAATGGATTTTCAAATCATGCTAACAGATCAAATGTATGCATTGGCTTTATGTTTTCCATCTGGCTATTTACTGTTCTGGTCCATAGATGTGTAACCAGGGTCCTTGCAGGACTGTGTGCCAGCCCTGAGACTATAAGAACGTTACTGAAAACGAGACTTTGTTTAGGTTCTCACAATATGATTTCCCTTTCTATTTTTCCAATTATTTTACTGATTCTTTTTTAATAAGCTGTCCAATGACTGTAAAGCTCTGGGCCCAGTTTCAAGAAACCCCTTCAAGTTAAGAAAACCGTTAATTATAATTGTAAATGTATTGTCACTGATGTTTTCTTAACTTCAGAGGTTTCTTGCAACCGGCAGCTGGTCTTACAGTCATTGGATGGGTTTCGTGCATCTCACCTAGGACTGAGTCCTGAGCTCTTCTCAGCATTGGATGGACCTCCTCGGTTGTGGTAGCAGTCTCTATCCATCTTCCTCTCCCTTCGGGATGAGGGTGCGGAAACAGAGATGGTGTGTCCACGGGGTCTGTGTCCTGTGGGCGAGAGGGGTCCAGGATGGGAGGTGGGAAACTCCAGCTTCATTATGGAGGTGGATGAAGAAGATACAGACACACTAGTGCTGGAACTGGACGGGCCGGCTGAGCCAACACTCTGCCAAGCAGCTTCTCCAGGGCCTTCCCTTCCAGTTGATGCCTGGACCACCTGTATCTTGGAGCCGAGTGTATCTTCGCTCTTAGTGCTCGAAGCCGTAGCTTTGGTGAAGGCCTCTGGTAGGGTTTGGAGTTCTGGAGAGGAGCTGGATTTGTTGAGGGTTGTAGACTGGGAGAAGGTAACGTCCGAGTCTTGTGTTCCAGGGGAGGAGAGGGTCAAGGGGGGTTGGTCGATGGGGATGGCACCCTCACTCACTTCCTCCAAGGTCGACTTTTCATCCTGACTGGATGTTGAGGAGGACTTGAGGAGAGAATGGACAAAAGTAACTAGATGAAACAAGGCAAACATCCATTTTTTCAGCGAATGCAAAAAAATCTCAAAATAACCAAACGTATTGTCCAAAAGTCTAAATCCACTCATGAAAGTACTTATGTATTGTATTCTTTTTCTATTTAGAACAAATTTACTCATAACATATAATCAGTTGTCAGTGTAACAATTAGAATGGAAAGTTAAAAATTAAGCATTTGGTATGTCCTCGGACACCCTATATTATGCGTCTACTATGTATTAAAACATATGATATAATGTACTTATTGTAACCTTTCCCCTAAACCTAACCCAAACACCTAACCCCCTAACCGTACCCCAACCCTTACCCCTATCCCTATCCCTAAACCTACCCGTACCTCAACCTCAGTAGCAGCAAATGTGAATCTTTTGCGGAACAACATGTAGTCACGCAATAAGTGCATTGTATTGTATGCATTTTAAATGTTAGTAAATAGGGTTAAAGACACCTAGTATAAAGTGGGACCATGTCCTCTTGATTTAATGACAGTTTGCACTTAAGTTGACGTGAACTCCTGAAAAAACATGATTTGGGAATGTTCCAAGGAGCATCTTGTGAGCTTCAATGGAAGGTTAATTAACAAGGTCAATGTAACGAATCTGCTTGCATATGTTAAGTGACCAAGAAATATTGCAGAATATTACATATTTATTTACAGGTTTAAATGAAAAATACTGTATACCAGATTTTGAAAGTGGTCTCAGACTCCTGGACTTTTTTTTACGTATTAATCGTTCTTAAAAGCTCCGTCTAGTATCTAGTATTGAGGTCATGCTACATTTCTTTTGTCCGGCCATTTGCGATGATACTCACCCTGCTGAGCACAGCGGCTGGTGTCTTATCGGCACTTATGAAAATTGGCTCTGAGGGCATGCCCTCAAACTCTTCCAACTCTTGTGACGCTGATGGTGAGGTTGTCGCTTTGCTCCGCCCCCCTTCTTCTAAAACCACCTCGGAGTCTGTTGGCACAATAAACAAGTTGCCTTCACAACAAACTGTATTAAATCCATTAACAGAAGAACCTTGTGCATCTATGACATGTACGATTAGACTAAAAACTCTCATTCTAGTTCATGCACAGCAATTACAAACGCACACACGCGAGCTGTTTGAGTTTCACACATGAAGTGAGTTTCATACTTGATTTGACACTGAAAGGCTTAAAACATGCGGCTTTTAAAGACCCAATAATATAATCTAAATTGGACTTTTGTATCTTTCAATCCATGTCTGAAAGCTTTCTATAGGCTACTGTACGGTATATGAAACTGATTATGTACTGATTAGTTATATGGAAAATAACACGTTTAATGGACTGCTGTAGACTGTAGGCCAATAATAGGCTTTCATTCAATGATATGGATATTAAACAATAAATATGTCATATAAATATATATATTAAATATTTAAATGATTGTGTTACTTTATCTTTAATTGTGGGCATTTATCAACACATTTTCAGCAATTTGTTCAACCAAACTTCCAATTAGATATAAGATTGCCGTTTATTACCATGTATTGTTGTATTGATGCATAAAAATGAAAAATATAATTAATTCTGTAATAATACCTCTAAAAATAATAATACAAAACAAGCTTTTAAGCCATTTTTAAAGCCATTTCAGAGCAGGAACATAAATATAATAAAACATTATACAATTATTACATTACATATTAATATATATTACATATATACATTTATTTGAATTAAAATTGCTTAACATAAGGGGAAATGCTTTGCCAGCGTGCACAGGCTGGACACCTTTAAAAGAGATACAAATGTTTCAAATGGAGAATTTAAGAGCAGCTCTGTGTGTGTGCCCGAGGTTTAAGCCGCACACATTCCTTTCATCTCAAATTCACGGACGAATCAAAGAGAGCAAAAGGGAAGTAAAAACAGCTCCAGGGAATGAAACGGGACAGGACAAAAATCAAATGATCATGAAATCAGGAATTAATTTCATCACCGTTTCCATCATTTTGTTCACCAAATCCTTGATTAGTTGTGGATTGTCGAGTGTTAAAAGACACAAAGCTATAGAACCGCTCTACAACATCACAGTGTGTGTGTGCTTGAAGCGACACACACACACACACACACACACACACACACACACACACACACACACACACACACACACACACACACACACACGTAAGATATCTACCTGCCCAGGAAATACTCCTGTGTAACCTGCTGGGTGAATTGCGGGGGCAGAGAGAGCTGAGAGCGCCCACTGCAGCAGCACACCCAGCGCACACACCCAGCGCACACACGGCAACCAATCAACATCGCATGGAGTTGACATGGATGGCAAAATAAAATTAAAGAGTAGCAGACTGAAAGAATAACAAATCGAGTGATGAGGAAACAGGATGAGAGGTATTTGAAGGGGGTTGCAATTAAAAAAATGGTGTTGTGGATGACAAAAGAAATGTGCATAGATGCTAAAAAACACACAAAAGGAACAAAAAAAACAAACATTTTTTTTCATTCATTCTGTGGCATACTAAAAACTGCAGTATCTGACAGCTTGTGCAATTTGAATGATTGTGTCCTTGCATAACACTCAGATTTATTTATAAAGTTATTATTCAGAAAGGTGATACTCAGAGTTGCCGTCTTTAACATCCATCTTTAAGGAATATTCCGGGTTCAGTACAAGTTTAGCTCAATCGACAGCATGTGTGGCATAATGTTGATTACCACAAAAATAATTTAAAACCGTTCCTCATTTTCTTTCAAATAAACAAAAATGGAGGTTACAGTGAGTCAAGTTACAACCCTGAAGAAGAGAAGCTATTCTGCTGCCTCTTGCTGTTTTGAGCACAATCGCATTATAAACTCATTATATCACCCATCAGCGCCATTACACTGGATGGACGTCTTTGACCATTCAGATGCGTTTCCGCCGATAAGCATTTCAGTGCAGAATGACACTGGAAACTGGATGTGTTCAGCATGGACTGCAAGTTTTTTTGGCTCATATGAAAGTGGATTGCTTGTGAATCAGTCATAACATGATCCAAGCTTTGCAAAGGAACTGCTATTGAAAGATGGGACAGTTAAAAACACTTGGACTCAATGCAAAACAGTACTTAAACCGTTCCATTACAGAATATTTCAAATGTCATGATTGTTTATGGTGCTGAGATCCTGTTTACATCATGCACGATGCAAAGGCTTAAGGCTGTCTACACGGACACGTCGACACAAACTTTAATGATCGTTTATTTGTGTTGTTGGCAGTAGCAGCACCATCGTGGGCAGTGCAAAATGGAAAGGGATATCTTTATACTGGGTGCATTCCATGGTAGACAGCATCATTGATTATAATGGGCTCTTTTATTGCTGTTGAAGCAACATGACTCTCGAGTCCGATGTAGACAAGATGTGAGTGTTAACAGTTGCGCTTGAGATGAACAGGTTAATGTATTCGGATGTAATTCGTTGGATGTGCATTGTGCCTGACATTTCGGGGACCTCAGGGAAGATAATAATCACGATTAATAAAAATTAACGCATTATACTTTTTTAATTGATCGCATGCATTGACGCATTGATTTTGACAGCTCTACCTTATGCAGTTTGGATTTCATCGATACTCTGACTAAATTTGAAAGTCTCTCGCATTAACCACAAGCAGGCTTGAAGATGCTCTAACATGATACCGAACGCTAATAACCTTTTGCCTTTTTCGGGATGCATTTTGGATGGAAGCAAAAGTAGTGTCATTTGAATATCCATTCTGATTGGCCAATTTACTAATTAGATTCAAACCTGCCTGCCTGCGTTCATGCACATTAGTAGTTACATTTAGTTGTGATACATTTTTGAGGAGCTTCAGCCTTCTTTGCCTCCTCTGACAGACTGCCTCAGTTGTTAGGGCCCGCATCAGATACACAGCAATCACAGTACTTGAGAAATGAAACCTTTCAGATGTTAATTTGAGGTCTATTCCCCTCTCATCGGTCACGCCTGTTTTAAACACGTGCGCAGGAAAGTGGCTCACCTGTGTTGGAGCACTGGATGAGGCAGGGTTTGCTCTGAGGCTGGGGGGCATCGTCGGGGGCAACAGGGGCATCAGTCTGGGGTTCCTTCAACCCATCCAAGGCCATCAAGACACTAGAGAGTTCCTGCAGTGGAAGATTGCCGAGCTCGGAGGAGAACGGGCTCGGAGGATTCTCCAGACACATCAGCCAGCTGGTGTTTCCTGAGGGGAGAGAACATTATCAGTGACATCCCAAAATATCACTTTCCAGGTACCAAATTACATTAAAAACTGGCTGTGGGGAGTAAATAAAATAACAGTTGGCTTGTAACTTTTAATGGAATATTATGAGTTTCAATAATGTCCTTTCGTCAAGCGCTTTCACAACAGAGTTGATTTGAGTCAAGCAGTGCTTTTTTCTGCGACAAGTGTTGCAGAAAGTGTCAAAAGGGGCGGTTTAACAAGGTGCTTCTGGTTGTTTTGCTTTAAGACTCCACATGGTTAGGTTTAGGATAGGGGTGGGGTTAGGGCATCTGCTGCGGAACAAACTGAGGCTCCTTTGTACTCTGCACGCGCTGCTGAAGCACAGCACGCGATTGGCCGCTGCTGAAGCACAGCACGCGATTGGCCGCTGCTGAAGCACAGCACGCGATTGGCCGCTGCTGAAGCACAGCACGCGATTGGCCTCACAAAAGTGACCAGCTTTGGTTTGGCCGAAAGGTGAGGAGTTTGCATCTCTCTGTCTTATTTTATCTTATTTGTATTTTTTAATACTGCCATTTTAGTTTACTTATTATTACTCTTTTTCTTTACTTCAGTTGTTGACTTTATTTGACATGTATTGAGAATTTGTCAGTGTATGCAGCTATCGTGGTCACATTTACCTTCACACGGCAAAATTCTGCAGGCTAAATGCAGTCATCTCAATTGGAATACAGGTGATCCGGAAATTTAGCACGATGGACTTCCGAAAAATCCACTTGCGGATTTCACGTGAGGTTCAAGTTTGGTGAATTTTGACAGACGAATTCGCCACGTTGACCAATAGGAATTTGCTTGGTTTGGCAGTGACCTCTGTGTCGGTGGTGCTTCATAGACAACTACACTGAAAATTCAGTGGACCAGGATGTCATTTTAGGGTTGAGTTTCTTTTTAACTTCACTCTACTAGAGTATAAAGTGCAGCATTAAAAAGAGGCTGATTGCAATAAGATTTTTGCTATTTTCACACGTGTTCATCATCTGCTCACGCCGCCTTTGCCTGTGGAAATACGTTGTGCAAAAGGTATGTGACCACAATTACGGCAAATCAAATGTAGCTTTCCAACCACAAGCAATAAAACGCTTACAACTGGTGAGATCCTGACAGAGAGAGACAAAGTATGGAAGACAAAAACAACAATAGAAAAACTTTGCAATTCTCTAAAATCTGATTTGAAAAGCATCTCAACTTCTCTCATTTATAAAGAAGAAAGCGTTCAAGGACATGTTGCAATTATTGTGACAAATGAAGTGAAATGCTCGCAAGCTATTCTTCATTTAGTGCCAGACGAAGGAGAACAGGATGAAAAGGAATATGTTGAGGAGAATCAGGCCTATGGGCAGAGCAGGTGTGAGTCAAACTATTATGAAACTATTAAAATGTCATTCGCAGCCCCAGCGGCCGTGTTTGTGTTTTGAGCGTGCGAGCCCATGTGCGACTGAAACGCCCTTGGAATAATGTTAATGAGATTTAATTTCGGTGGCATGCACAAATGTGTCATAATTGAGAGCGTGCGGGTGATAATTACGGTCTGTGCCAAGGTCACGGGGGTAACACTCGCAATGGTTAATAAAGGTGTGTGTGTGTGTGTGTGTGTGTGTGTGTGTGTGCGCGCGCCTGGGGGTTTTTAGGCATATTAAGAGAATAGTTGACCCAAAAATGATAATTCTCTTATGTGATTCCAATCCTGGATAACAATTTTTTTTCTGTGAAACACAAAAAGTGAGGGAGTTGTTTATAAAATATCCTGGCTGCCCTTTAATATATAATAAGGTTGAATGGGAACTTGTGCTGTTGAGCTAGAAAATGACAAAAAGCGCCTCATAAAAGTAGTTCAATGTTGGTCTGTTCCTCACACAAAGCTATGGTACGGCTTCAGAGACTTGAAATATATTGCACATAGAGCTCCGTATGGACTAGAAACTGTACATGGTGCTTTTTTGCCATTTTTAAATGGTGACTTGGTCGTTAAGCTTTAACGACCAAGTCCCCATTCACTTTCATTATATGAAAAAGAGCCTGCCAGGATATTCGTCAAAAATTCTCCTTTTGTGTTCCATGGGAGAAAGGCAGTCATACGGGTTTGGAATGACGTTCAGATGAGTAAATGATGACAGGATTCTCATTTTTGGGTGATCTGTCCCTTTAAGTAGACCTCGCGTTTGTGGTGGTACCTGAAGGTCTTCGGATGAAGATTTCTGCCCAGCCCTGCGTCAACATGGGCACAAACTCTGCCAGACTGCACTTCTCTTTGAGCGGCGGGGAGGAGTGAGAGGTGGACGGTGGACGGTGGTCTTCTCCTCCCCTCTGGGACCCCAGGACCTCCAGTGGGGGGCCGGGCGGAGGCAGGGGGCCACTGTACTCCCCTTCAGGAGACGCCACGAGTGGGCTCAGACTTTGAGCTGGGCCGGCACGCAGTGCATGACCACCTTCAGAGATATATTAAAAACAGAGAACTTGAAGATGATTTAAAATGATTCCAAGCATTAATGATTAAAACTATCCGTTACAAAAGTGTTATAATATGGTTCCTTTATTGAATCTGGCAGCAGATCATGAGATTGAGTGTGTTGGTGTATAAGCACCTGAAATGGAGCGGACTCGGAGGCGAGCGGTGGTGTTGATCTGTTGGCTGGACTGAGACTCTAGTTTAGCAGGAGCCTCTTTGGTCTGTCGAGTGTGCAAAGATGGGTCTGACCTGCAGGGGGCAGCAGAGAGAACATTACGATTATGTTTTCCATCCTCATTCCCCTCTTGGGACATTCTTACAAGACCCAGACCAATAAATGCGGTCATCCGAGACCGTTCCATTTCCTGTTTGTGGGGAAAGGAGTTGACGTCACTTGGACGAAGAGTAAATCACATTCATAAATATCCCATAATACTTTAAGGCTGAAGTTTAAAGAGGGCCCCTTGAAGCCAGTGTATATACTTCCAGGTGTCGTAATTCTTACAAAGTGGCATCACACATCAGAATTTATTTAGAGTATGAATGGACATGTGGGAATGCCATATCTGTCTATCCAAAAATGGCAGTACAACAGTGCAATGTTTTGAACCTGGTCATTTCTCCTCCTCCAGGTCTCTCCGACATGTCCAGGCCCAGGAGGGCTTGGGTTCGAGACCCACCACTGGTTGTTATGGTGACTAATTTATTCCCAACCAGCCAAGTCATACTGGGTCCACCGGCTAACAGGAACTCTGCAATGGGAGACCTGAGAGAGAGAGAGAGAGAGAAAACATTCTACTATTCTCATGCTAACATAATGAATGCATGGAATGAAATATGGTCGACGTGGAATATTTTGGGGACGTTGACATTTAAGAGAATTTTAAACAGCGATTTCTATTATGCTTGGAGCCTTTATGAGCTCGTGTTAAAGGGATAGTTCACCCAAACATGAAAATGTTCCAATCGTTTACTAACCCTCATGCCATCCCAGATCATACATGACTTACTTTCTTCAGCAGATCACAAAGATTTTTAGAAGAATATCTCCGCTGTGGAGGTTTGTGCAATGCATGCGAATGGGGTCCAAAACTTTGCAGTGCCTAAAAGCACATAAAGGCAGCATAAAAGTAGTTAAATTAGTCTCCAGTTGGTTTTGGGTAAGAACAGACCAGAATATAACTCATTTTTCCCCCTGCATCTTGCCATTGCCGTCTCTAGGCACAATCATGATTTCAAGCTTGATTACATTTCCTAGAGGTTAACGCATGCACTAGATGGCGCTATAGGAAGTGTAATCATGCGCAATGAGCTTGAAATCATGATCGTCAAGGAGACTGCTACAGTCAAGATTTACAGTGAAAAATGTCATTTTGGACTGTTCTATCCCAAAACCAGTTAGATCGCTCCTGAAGACATCGATGAAACCACTGGAGTTTTATGGATTACTTTTATGCTGCCTTTAAGCATTTTGGGTCTTCAGAGTTCTGGTCACCATTCACTTGCATTGTATGGACCGACAGAGCTGGAATATTCTACTAAAAATCTTCATTTGTGTTCTGCAGAAGAAAGAAAGTCACACATCTGGGATGGCATGAGGGTGAGTAAATGATGAGAGAATTTTCGTTTTTGGGTGTACTGTCCCTTTAATTGCGATCACATGGAATATTTGGACTTTTAAAAACATGACAGCGCCTAAAATTATACGGTTTCCCTTATGCATTTAAATACATTTTATCCAAAAATGATGATGTTGATATAAATCAAATTAAAAAAGTCCATGGGAACATTCTGCGTCTACTATAAATGTCTGAAAACAAATAAATGCATATGCAGATCCAAAATGCTGCAGTGCGTCTGGTCTTCAATCAGCCAAAAAGGGCTCATGTCAACCCAAATTCAAGGCTTTGACTCTGGCCTTCAGGACAGCCAATTGAACCGCACCGTTTTACTTCAATTCACTTCTCCAGGTCTATGTCCCAACTCGCTCTCTGCGGTCTGTGAACGGGCCTCGCCTGGTGGTCCCATCGCAAAGAGGCTCAAAATCTACTTCACTATCAATAACTTCTCTCCCCTCTCTCACACATCCACACACCCCCTCTCGCACGCACGCACCCCCCCTACCTCTTGGGCAGGGCAGAGAAGTTAGAGAACACGTATCGAGCCATCATGTCCAGACAGGTCTCAGTCAGCTCGAGGTGGACAGTCTTTAACGCATCATCTGCCTGCATCACAGCGTTCTCATCAGCTGAGCCCAGACTGCAGGTGGTGCTGGACGTCTGCATCCTGCAGAGAATGGGGGTCAGGGGTCACACACAGGGTTATACCAGTCAGAGGGGGATCCAACAGGTCAAAGTTCAACAGTATGCCACTTTGTTTTCACTCAAACATGGTGTCCAGAATCACAACCAGCTTCGATTTGGTGTATACAATCTTACTAGTCATTTCCTGTGGTCAATTTTGATGGTCATCACCGTGAAGCTCAGTGTCCTAACCAGCCATAAAGCAGAATAAACAACCAAATCACAGCCAATCAGAATGGGTGTGGATTCTGGACCAATGAGATTCCACTGTGCAGCGAAACAGTCGCTTTATCACGTATAACTGGTTAGGACAGGTGGTGAAATGCAATAAATCAGATTCAAATTTCAAATAGTTTAAATAGCCCAAAGAAACACGCATGCAGTTAAAACACTCACACTCTTAAATAAATCAAATAAAAGACAAGTTCATCTTTGAATTAAGGAACAGTTCACTCAAAAATGGCTTTTCTGTACTGACTCCAAAGATCCAAATGACAATAAAACGCCATCAAAATATCATAAACGTTCACACAACAGGTGTGCTATATTTCAGTCTTCTGAAGTCATAATGACATTTACATATTTTATTCACTGACAATCACATTTACGTCTTCATTCATCAGTTTCGTGACCAATCATGATGCAGCAAATCTGATTAAGCAGAAGCACGAATAAGTTGTTTGATTTCGCAGAGATTTTCATGGAATAACTTTTTTTTGGGGTCGTTCCTCACAAAAAGCTATCAAACATCTTCAGAAGTTTTGAAATACATACACAAGTTATACATTGAGTATTTTTGGAGCTCGACAATCCCAGTCCCCATTCACCGTCATTGTAGGGAAAAGAGCAGCACTGTGATTCTGCTAAATATCTCCTGTGTTCCACCGAAGTAGAAAAACAAAATCATACAGGTTTGGAACAACGTGAGGGCGAGTAAACGATGACAGAATTTTCATGTGTGGCTAAACTTTTCCTTCTCATAATTTATTTTCTCTAACACACAAAACTGGGACTTGATTTAAACGTTTCTCTCCTGCTCAAGGTTTGTGTTTAACATAGTGACTGACAGGGTCATTAAAGCACACCTAGGCCGCTCGGGAAACATGCACACACACACAAAAGCCCATAGAAAAGATCAGCTGCCAGTTTGAGAAACAATTTCATGCATTCCACACACACACACACACACACGTGGAGGGCAGTCTGATTATCCAGGTGATGGCATTAATAGAAGACAGCCATCAGCATTCTGCCCTCCTGTAACTATGGCAACCGCATCCCAGGGGAAATCAAGCAGAGTCCACACTGTCTTCATACACCAACACTAGAGGCGTACAAACCTTCTAAAACACGCACCGCTGCCAATGTGGTGGAGTTCTCAGTGAGCTAAAATGGGTTACTTTCACTGACCGGTCCGAACTGATAGAAGCTCTACTGTGGCACAAGTCACAGAATGATGGTTACGGGACGAATGCGTCATATCGCAGTGCACCCTGCTGTATATGGGGCTGCATAGCCGCAGACCGGTCAGAGTGACCATGATGACCCCTATCCATCGTCGAACGCACCTACAATGGGCACGTGAGTGTCAGAACTGGACCTTGGAGCGGTGGATGGCTGTGTACGTGTGCGCTGTTTACCTGGGGAGTGACGGCACCAGGATGCACTGTGGGAAGATGACAAGCCAGTAGAGGGAGTGTGATACTCTGGGAAATGTTCTGCTGGGACACCCGGCCATTCATGTGGATGTCAATTTGACATGTACCACATACCTAACCATAGTTGCAGACCAGGTACACCCCTTCATGGCACTGGTATCCCCTGATGGCAGTGTCCTCTTTCAGCAGGATAATGTGTCCTGCCACACTGCTCACATTGTTTGGGAATGGTTTGAGGAACATGATGAAGAGTTCAAGGAGTTGCTCTGGCCTCCAAATTCCCCAGATCTCAACCCAATTGAGAATCTGTGGGACGTGCTGGACCAACAAGTCAGATCTACGGGATCGCCACCTCACAAATGTACAGGACTTGAAGGATCTGCTGCTAATGTTTTGGTGCCAGATACCACAGGACACCTTCAGGGGGTATGCATTGGCAGGTTGATGGTGGGACGTGAAGGGCCGACTGCATACTAGGTTGTCGAAATGTTTCGGCTCATCGGTGTATATGCAATAAAATATATGCAATTTCAAGGCATCATATTTAAGCAAGTATTTGTTCACTAAAAGCTAATAATCAAATAAAATGAGTTCAGTTCATATTTTCGGAACGTTCCTAGTAAGAATGTTCCCTGTATAATTAATGGCATACGCTGAGACGGGAATTCTTTAAAATGCACAGACACGTACTTAAACTAAATCAGAATCAAAATCGACTAAGGAAATCTAGATCAATACCCAGCCATACTAAAACCACCTTAGCAACTGCATAGCAACACACTAAAAAAAAAAAATGCTCCGAACAGTATTATGATGGCGACGTTTACACAGGAAAGCCCCCAAATATGGAACGCCCAATTCCAAAAGCGCTCCAAGTCCTCGTGGTGTCGTAGTGACTCGCCTCAATCTGTTTGGCGGAGGAGGAATCTCAGTTGCCTCCGCGTCTGAGACCGTCAATCAGCGCATCTTATCACGTGACTTGTTGATGAGCGTGTTAGCACGGAGACCTAGTGCGTGTGGAGGCTTCACGCTATTCTCCGCGGCATCCACGCACAACTCGCCACCCGCCCCACCGAGAGCGAGAACTACATTATAGTGACCACGAGGAGGTTACCCCATGTGACTCTACCCTGCCTAGCAACCGGGCCAATTTGGTTGCTAAGGAGACCTGACTGGAGTCACTCAGCACACCCTGGTCTCCAAAAAATCATAGTCAAATAAAGAATTCGCCGAATTAGATTCAAAGTCTAATACCAGCTTTCCCAATGGGCTACTTCAGCGTAAACGCTTATAATGTCCATAAAATACAAGGCGTCAATTACAGCGGATCAGAAGATGAATCTCGATGAATTTTGAAAGATGAATTTTCAGTAATTCACGGAAAGCCCCTTATCATCTTTCTTTACTTCAGACGAACGATCTGAAGCCATTTAATGCGTGTGGAGTAGATGATGTGGTTTGTCTGTATCATTTATCTCCGTTGATGCATTAAGAGATGACAGCACTGAATATAAATGTGACACGGAGCAGGACAGATTGTGTTAAATCAAACGGACACGAGCACTTTATGGTTAAAATGGCCCCGGATGGCCACTGCCATGAAGGGGTGTACCTGGTCTGCAATGATGGTTAGGTAGGTGGTAGGGGTGTCCATGGTTAACCGATTAACCGTTAAAAATTGCGTAACCGAGTGAAACATTTTGCTCGGTTAATGGCGTCAATGGCGTGCATTGAATTTAGTTGTAATACATTTTTGCACCACCAGAGACTGCCAGAGCGCTCCCAGACATTTGTAATGTCCACAAGAAGTAGTCTTGACCAGTTTTCTAATATGAAGCGGGCAAAGAAAAGCACAGCGTGGGAGCACTTTAAAATCGAGAATGACGGGGCAAAATGCAAGTATTGCAATGCAGTGCGTAGATATACTTCAAGTACAACCTCGTTGTTGTACCATCTCAACAGCCAACACCCGGGCACACCAGGGATGGAAATTAGCACCCGCCACCAGCCAAATGCGGGTGATTTTGTGTTGTGGCGGGTAAACTCGCTTCACCTACCGGCCACCGTGGCGGGTAAATAAAAATAGCATCATGCGACGTTCGTCTGTTAAAGGACAAATTAGTTTGATTAAACGAGGAGACACTGATTAGCAAGACAACTCAGTGAATGTGCTTTCCATTAAATGAATCACACACACAGTAAACAAATCCTTAACAAAAAAACAGGGCTATTCTGGTGGGTGCGGTGACGCGCTCATGTAAGGGTGGCGGCGTGGCGCTGCCAATAAAGCTCCTAAAATCGGTCACAAAAGAACCGGCAAAAGTAATGATTATGAATATGTAAAATATAGCAAGGAGATATTTTAATTATTTATTAATAAACAAGTCTTTTCTTTGTCCGTGTCATTTGCAAAGATGAAGTTGACGATGCTGACTCGCGGTCTTCGCAGTAACGCACCAGAGAGAAATGCACATTTCTTACGGATTACATAAGCAGAGAGCAGTCTGTGTCTGTTTTCTTTAGTTTTGAATTATTTGTGAGGCAAGGCTACCTTATACACTGAGTTTCGGTTCATTTATGAGACGAGCTCCAGTTCACGCGCCAGCGCCTCCGCGATTATATCGTCTGCTATATTTAATTCTTATTTATTAAATCCAGGCAATTGGTTGATGAAACGTTGATTAAAATTAAGACACAATTAATACAAAACGAAATTCACTTTAAAGAAAGGTTTTGTGCTTTCTGTTTGATGTCTCTGTGGAAGTTTTAAAGCATCTTTCAGTGCCGCTTTCAGAGCGCTCACGTCCGTAACATTGTGTTTTCCTCGTATGCGAACTGAAATGAATATCAGTTCATGGATTGTGTGTGTAGGCTATAAGAGAGAAAGAGAAAATGCCAGTATTTCATTGAGACTTGAGATTAAATAAACGGCTTAAGTATTGTAGATCTTGTAGTATTAATTTTCACATGCAGTTACACATTGTTGGTTAAAAACAAGAAAGTGGCTGGTAAAAACATTGAGTGGCTGGTAGATTTTGAAATCCACAGTGGCCGGTGGACAAAAAAGTTAATTTCCATCCCTGGCACACACTATGGTTAACCGAGTATTAACCGTTAAGGGCCTCGGTTAACGAAAAACTTGAAAACGTGCAGCCCTAGTAGGTGGAACATTGTCCAGAGCGTCACACTCCCTCCACCGGCTTGTCATCTTCCCACAGTGCATCCTGGTGCCATCACTTCACCAGGTCTTTAACGGGTATCTACCAACTCTGCTGTCACACCGACAGGTCGAATGTCTCTTTATGTGCTTTTCCACCCAATATTTACTTACAGGACCTTATCCCTTAATATCAGTGTGTTACTGGACTGGGGACAGGAAGTTGATTCTCTCCTGCCTTCATAATTTAGACTTTTAATGCAAAGTCATTCCTATCCCCTATAATAATACAAATAAAACAAAATACCTTGAACCAGAATTCCTTCAGGCTTTTAGTAAACCAATGAGGAGGCAGAGGTTTGCATCTTTAATTGATAACAAGTCGAATATTCTACGAGCGGCCGGAGAGCATATTCATTACCGTCCTGCAGCTGGAGGGTGTTGAACCGGTTAATAGATTTTATGGTAATTAGATGCACTGGGATAATGAAACACAGACTTTGAAGGTGAAATGAAACATCAAATGTTTCATCTCTGCCAGGACGCTGTCGTGAATCTGATGGCACACTGCCCTCTGCTGGTCATGTTTGGGGGGTATAACATGTCCACCAGTAGACATACTTAATTTGGCAAATAAAAAGAGGAGACCAAGGGATTGACGCACAGCCCGTTTCATAGGTTGTGCAGTCTTGAATGTCAGAACTAACAGTGTTTGATGTACAATGGCATCAAATCAGGTGCGAAACGTCTTTATACACCAAGTCTAAGTATGAAGAAGCACAAATGAGATTTTCAGCGAATGCCAACTTAACTAAGCCTCTTTCTGACACACATCTATCGTATGGCTTAAAGAAGACTGGTAATATGAGGCATAATTCATATGTGCTAAATTTTTGGAGCTTTAAAGGGACAGTTCACCTAAAAATGAAAATTCTCTCGCCATTTCCTCACCCTCATGCCATCCCAGATGTGTGTGACTTACTTTCTTCTGCAGAACACAAATTAAGATTTAAGAAGAATATTTCATCTCTGTAGGTCCATAAAATGCAAGTGAATGGTGACCAGAAATTTGAAGATCCACAAATCACATAAAGGCAGCATAAAAGTAACCCATAAGTCTCCAGTGGTTTAATCCATGTCTTCTGAAGTGATATGACCGGAGTGGGGGAGAAACAGGTCAATATTTAAGCCCTTTTTTACTATAAATCTCCACTTTAACTTACACATTATTTCACATTTTGAAAGTGACAGTGGAGATTTATAGCAACAACAACCAAAAAAAAAACAATATTGATCTATTTCTCACACACACCTATCATATCACTTCTGAAGACATGGATTAAACCACTGGAGTCTTATGTATTACTTTTATGCTGCTTTTATGTGCTTGTTGGAGCTTCAAAGTTCTGGTCACCATTCACTTGCATTGTATGGACCGACAGAGCTGAAATATTCTTCTAAAAATCTTAATTTGTGTTCAGCAGAAGAAAGAAAGTCACACACATCTGGGACGGCATGAGGGTGAGTAAATGATGAGAGAATTTTCATTTTTGGGTGAACTGTCCCTTTAAATCTGTTCCTTTTTTTAACTTAAAAAACCTCATGCTTTCACTGTATGGAAAACATCAGTGTCAACATTCCCTAAAATGTCTCCTTGTTCCACTGAATTTTCATTTTTGGGTGAACTGTCCCTTTAAAAGGCTCCCAAGATATGTAGAAAGTTCAAACAGCATTTGAAGAGGATGCAAGTGAAAATATATTCTATTTGTACATTTATTCCCACGTTCATGATTCAAAATGCAACCTGATAAAGTAATGATGTATACGTTACCTGGATGATGTGTAAAAAGTGTAAATATGATGTGGTTTCATGATATAAGAAGAGCTAAAACATGCCCAGACAAGCAGCAGGTTTGAAATGCGCCCTCTAGTGTTTGGGAGTCATATTACTGCAGGACGTCCCGTTCAAACAAACGGCAAAGACAAAGAAAAGCTAGTCATTTATCATGTGAATGTCGCCGGACACACACCCCTGTTTATTGTGCATGCGGCCATTTGTTCTGCAAAATCAAATCAACATCATCACAAACACAAATAAACAAAGCATCGTAAAATCAAATGCAATGGGGTTAATTTCAAATAAAAAAAGGAATAAAATTAAAAGCACACAGTCAAGCCACAGCGCATGCAGATAAATGCAACGAACAAGCAAAAGACGAAACCCTCCTCCAGCATGCACCCGTTCCGACCCGATCAGAATGAGCCCAAACCAGACGTCCACGCCCACCTCACAGCGCCAAGATAACGCGCCCTCACTAGCCCCGCCCACATTGGACAAGCCCCTCCCACCAAAAGAGAAAAGCAAAGGGATATTGGTTGCTGTAGTAACAAGAGTTTGCTGAGGTTACAAAAAATCCTCTACCTGCGCACCGCGTGCTCGGATACACTGATGCTTCGGGAGCGGAAGGCGTCCATGGCCGACAGATCTTTCAGGTCTTTAACGGGTGAGTTTGCGCTGGGGCCCTGCTTCACCACTTTGGTCATCCGCAAACTGCACCGAGGGCAAACGGGTCGGGTGCGTCAGGGGGAAATTTGGGGGATATTGAGTGTCACGAAATGGGGCCAGCGACCAATCACAGGTGACGGATCCAGGGTGATGGTACACACCCCCAAACCACACCCACCATGCAGGGCCCAATCAGGGATGGGGAGGGGTCAAATGAGGAAGTGAAAGGAAAACAAAGTAACTTGGTCAGCAGTGCACATCATGAACCAGAAAAACCAGGTACGACATTTAAAAGAAGAACAGAAAACTGGAAGGAGAAAAAACATAAATAAGGTAAACAGACACACAAGGCATAAAGAGAGCAATATACTTCCAGCAGTCTACAAAAGCAATGAAATATAGTGGGAGAAAAGGAAAACTATCCAGAGAGCACAGATATATTTGTACAAAGAAGAGAAAGCGTTCAGACACGGCTGTGATCGTTGCACTGAACATTAACAGCGTTTCAAAAGGACAAACAGTAATGTGTTAATGCACCAAATAAAAACACTAATTAATTACAGGCTGGAACAGAGAATAGGGTGACCAAATCACCACTTTAACGAGTAACTTTCATGTAAAAATTCGACCTCTTATTCAGTACAATGGGATGATATATCAAATATCAATATAAATCGCAAACCCAAACAATGACGAACCATATCGCGGCATAATCTGATATTTAGAAAATGTTTTCGGTCCATGCGATCATAAACGAAAAGACCCGTCAGACATCATAATCTCGCGATCTCTTGATTGTAGCCCTACTGCTCTTTTCCATCACTTTACAGGATTCACGCAAGGTCCTTAAAGTGCTTGAATTCAGCTTTTAGAAATGTAAGCACTTGTTTTGAGGAAGTGTGCTTGATTAAATCATTTCCTCCGTGTAATGTGTGTCCATCAAAGATGAGGCGACTCCACTTTCACTGAATAATGTCTCTTAAAATCCTCTGTTCTTTACAGTCAGATAAAAGTTACTTTTAATCACACACAGCACGGATGCACAGAAGCAACCGAGAGATTGTTCTTGATGTTTCCTGAACCGGAACACTGTGAAATGCAGGTTAAACCCTTAAAGTGACAGACGCCTTTTTACAGTTTCTTCTACAAATGAATGTAAACTCAATCTTGTTACTTACATTATTTAAAACAGTGATGGCTCATATTATTATTATATATACACAATTTCATGATATAATATTAATTAATAAAATGTAGAATTTTAGTGTTTTTACAAAGTTAAAATATGATTATAATAATGATTATTTATTTTTAAACAAACGATTACAAAATATTCACTTTCAAATTTTTCGAGTTATTATTATATGTTATTTAATTTTGAGTATTTATATTGTGTATTAAATAACTTTTTTTTGATGAAAAATTATGAGAATTTTGCTCATTTTTTGGCAAAAACTAAAAATATTTGAATTATGATTTTTTTAAAATAATGTCACAATGTAAAAATAAATCATAATGGTCCTACAAACAGGTTTTCTTTGTAAAAAATACAACTTTAAAAAGGACTCTCTCAGATTTTACATTCAAAGTTCCAGCCGCAACTGAGAACAAAAAAACAAACCGATGTTTTCTTTGGAATATGGCAGGACAACAGGATGGGAATCATGGAATTCTACATTCAAACACTTGGTGAAAGCAACTGGAATGCATTGATCAAGTATGTTGTGATTTAATGTGTTGTTACCATGGTGATTTGATGTTGTAGCCTATTTATGGGATAGTGGTTGTTATTACACCCATTTCAAAAAGGTCAATGAGAAAAGGGACGGACAGATAGAGGCTGAAAAGCACATATAAAAAAGGGGGGAAATGGAAGGACATGGAAAGGAAAAACTTGTTTCTGGTTGGGCTGTTCTTATCGGCATCCTGTAACTTATCAGTCCCTTTAGTGGTGGACTGATATGGGGTTTTTAATGTCCGATGCCGATATCCGGAGAGCAGGGTGGCCGATACAATGCCGATATATCACACAATTTAATATAGTAAATATCAAACATAAAATTGCTTAAATGTACAAATTTATATTTACTCAATGCCACACAAAACTTTAACTTTTTAAATGACAGCAGTTTCTTCTGATTTCGGTTTAGTCGTCACGTTTTAGATGTTCTTTAGGGTTGGTGTTTGAGGAGGGATATTAGTGAGGGTTAAAAGTCAAATGTTGATTCGGTGTGTATACGTTGTTTTTCTCTGTTGTTGAATCAATAAAAAATGGAAATGGAGAAACACCAGCGACCTTATTGCACACCTTCGGACACGTCCCACTGCCTCCGCAGAACACACACAGGTTACTGCCACTTCATTTAACATAAAGGTGCTAATCTTAACATTTACAGATTTACCATTTCTCTGAAAAAAAAAAAAAAAAAATCGGACATTGCTGTTTTTCCAATTACAAATGTATGGTGGTGGTAAAAAAAATAAAATAAAAAAAAAAAATAAATAAAATCGCACTCATGATCAGATCGGTTTGATTACGTCCCTTAGCAGTGTGATTGAACCGGTGTGTGTGTAATCTGCATTCACGCTGATGTTTACTGGGCTGAATCGGCCGTTCAAAACAGTCTTTTCAACGTTACAATATTGTTATTTTTAATGTTACCGACATTCAAATTATCACAGAAATAATGGAATAACAGCTTAAAGCCGTTGGCAGTTTTTGAGATTAAAATGTATCAGGTAAAAAGTCCATTTGGGGCTTCTCCCGGTTCATCCATCAGTTATTTTTACCACTTCAGGAGCGACAAGTGGAATGGCTAGTTTCTCAAACCCACCTTTGCTAAGACAAACTGTGTTAAGGATTAACACACTATCGTGTGGTATCGTGATGCTAATTAGTATCGCGTTACTTTAGCTGGCATAGTATAGCAAGATATGAATATGGCATCGGGACAACACTAGTGTCCATGCTTGGTATTCACAGCATATATTGTTGATGGTCTGTCTGTGGGATGCAGTCACCACTGAGACAAATGAGAAAAGCAGAGAGAAATAAATGAGACAGAAGAAGAAAAAAATAACACTAAAGTGTCCGATACGTCCCACAGTCAAACTATCAGTGAGTGGCTTTTGAGAACTCAGAGACGTTCTGATGTAATAAGACATATAAAGCCAATGATGAGATGGCTGAATCATGCTTTGTGTCCCTCTGCAAAACCTGACGTGTGTGTGTGTGTGTGTGTGTGTGTGTGTGTGTGTGTGTGTGTGTGTGTGTGTACCTCTTGGGCCTCTCATTCAGACTGGTGCTGCGTGCTCTAAAACTGCTCTGCTCGTGCGTGTCGTCAAAAGGCAGAAGGGCGTTTGAACGTAGACCCTAAATATGAAAAACACAGCGAGAGAGAAAGCCAACTTCAAGTAAAGACGCAAACTCACATGTGCACACACACACACACGCGCACACGCGCACACACGCACACACGCACACACGCATGCACACGTGAGGCTGAAAGACCATTACTAACCTTCGTGATGTACTGAACAAAGTCTTTTCTGAAAGGTAGTCTGCAGCGGATGAACCACATGGCGATCACGTGATGGGCGAGAGACACTATGTACTGATTAAACCTGCAGGGAGAATTGATGAAAACTAATTTAACAGTCCTAGTCCTGATATTATCAGATAAAGATGTATTTTGATCAACTTACATTTTTGAACAACTTTGTAAAAAAGGGTGTTTTGAGTTCATGTCAATGTACTCACTTTGATGGGTTGGTATACGGCATTGAAATGGCAAAAACGCTAACATACTGCTCGGCAACGAAGTTAGCGTACAGATGCGGGAGCCGCACCAATGCTGTTGAAAAGAGAGACAAACAAGGCACAAAGTGTAAGGACTTCAAAAGGTTTAGATTCGTGAATAAACCCAAAAATCAACCCTTGACCAGAAGGTAAGAATACAAGTAAAGCTCAAACTCACTGGACAGGAACTCCAGCATGGGTGATGCCATGGCAACAGTTGCGGAGATGTGTGTGAGTTTGACGATGAGGGCGGGTAAGAGTTTGATCATGATGTCGGGCATCTCCACAGTGCACATGGTCAGAGCGACCACACACTGTTTAGCACAGCGGTAGATCAAACCCTTCTCTAAGCACTGAACCAGCTCCCTCTGAAAGAGAGAGTGAGAAACGGAAATAACAGCTTGTAGTTTTGATTGACTAGTCTGATATTCATCTTGTGTGAATGTCTCTTAGTTCTGCGGGTATGTATTTGTGAATTTGTAGTGAATTTGTGTACAGGTGAATGTCTCACTAACAGTGCCTCACTGTGTACCATCGACATAGGCAAGGCAAGAGCTACCCTCTAAAGGGGCTGTCTACACAGGAGGTATTCTTGCTTTTAAATGAAGCAGACGGAGCGCAACTGCATGGAACAAAATGCAACAAAACTTTAAGAGTTTAACCGTTTTAAACTTCATATGCCATCATAACAATGTGGCATTCATTTTGCGAGATGCTGCAAAACAGTGAGCTGCGTTGTAACAGTCCAATGCTTCCATCTAGTGCATATTAACATAGGACAAACTATTTTTAAAAACAGCTCAGATGAAAGCAAGAATGCATCCTGTGTGAACAGCCCCTAATGCAACATCCTAAATGAAATGTAGCCACAAAAGTGACAGAATTGAATCATTATTCATGGGCAACGCATCATTTAATGGTCACTCACATACGCTACTCGACAAAAATGAAAGCTGAGCTTGATGTTAGCATGTTGCTAAACTCGTTCGTTACTCAACACTAAAATTCACAGTTGAGCTTGATGCTAGCATGTCGCTAAACTCGTACGCTACTTAACACTCAATTCACAGTTGAGCTTGATGCTAGCATGTCGCTAAACTCGTACGCTACTTAACACTCAATTCACAGTTGAGCTTGATGCTAGCATGTCGCTAAACTCGTACGCTACTTAACACTCAATTCACAGTTGAGCTTGATGTTAGCATTTTGCTAAACTCGTTCGTTACTCGACACTAAAACATTCACAGTTGAGCTTGATGTTAGCATGTTGCTTAACTGACAACGTGATACTGATGGCATACTCAGTAAGCATAGATTTCAATCAACAATTATGTGGAGTGTGTGTGTGCGCATTACCTGTCTGGATTGTTCTAGGTAACTGTGGTAAGAGGTGAGTGCAGTCAGAACGGGAACCACAGCAAGTTGAACATCAGTAATGGAGAATCCATCAGGAGTTTTCTTCAAACGCTCCGTTATCAGACGATCTGTCACCTACACACACACACACACACACACACACACACACACACACACTATGAGATTCACTGGCTCTGTGATAATGCAAGAGATCTGCTCAAATGAAAATGTCAGCGATAAATTATTCCTAGTGGATTTTCACTGACATGTATTTTATGTGTGTGTGTGTGTGTGTGTGTGTTACCATAGTGCAGAGAGTTGAGCACAGATGGTCAGTGTTGCACGGTGATGTCAGTATCAGAACTTTGTACTGTATTGTGCACGACATCTTATCCAGAACCAACTTCAAAACCTTCCAGTCAGTCTCCTAGAAAACAAACAAACAAACAAACATGATCAACATCAAAAAAAGTAACATTCATTTTGGATATGTAACAAGGTATTCATTGAAGTATCGTGTAAATACCATGGTACACAAATACAGAATCAGAATGAGCCCAGTTTTGTTATTATATGAACACGGATTAAGGATTTTCCAAAATCCCTAAACAAACCATCATTTTCAATAGTAGCTCCTTCTACAGCTATTAAAGGCATAAATCAACCAAAAAAATGTTTATTCTCTCATGATTTACTCACCATTAAACTATCCCAGATGTATATGACATTCCTTATTCAGCAGAACCAAAATTACGATTTTTTATACGCACATTTCAGCTCTACACGTCCATACAATGCAAGTGAATGGGTGCCAGCTGATTGACTGTCCAAAAGGCATATTTAGGCAGCATAAAACAATCCACACAACTCCATTTGATCAATGAATGTCTTCTGAAGCAAACTGATAGGTTTGTGTAGAAAAAAATTAATTATTAAATAATTTATGCTGTTTGAAATGACCTATGACCTCATAGTGCTTCTGAATTCTCGCGTGAACGCGCCATCGTGCCTAAGTCACGTGACAGCCACGTAATGCTTCGACAGCTAGCAAGAAACTTTTTTTTAAAAGTTAATAACTTTTTAAATATCGATTAATGTTTTACACAAACCTATTGATTTGCTTCAAAAGACATTAATTGATCAAGTGGAGTCATGTGGATTAATTTTATGCAGCCTAAATATGACGTTTGGACCGTCAAACAGCTGGCACCCATTCACTTGTATTGTATGTGCACAGACCTACAGACTGTTCTGAATTTTTATGCTACATCTTTTCTAATGTTATAAATGTTAAAAAGTCCCATAGACGAGTCAACGGAATGTTTGTAAATTAAAACTCAAATGTAAACAAATCCCACTAAGTAAAATCTTTTTTTCTTTCTCCATCTTTCTTCATCAAGCCAGCATCAAAGTTTGTCTTTACAAACTTTATCTAGTACTATGGTACTGTCACAGCAGTTTTCATTATACGTGTGTGTGTGTGTGTGTGTGTGTGTGTGTGTGTGTGTGTGTGTGTGTGTGTGTACCATCTTCAGGCACTGTAGCAGCACATTGAAGGCCAGGCTGTAAGGGAGAAATGCAGTGCGAATGGAGGAGGACTGGGCCGCTGGTGTGGGACTTCCTGCCGGAGGGGACACGGTTCCTGTTGGCTTCTTATCAGTAACTCTCTTCTCCGACTCCCTGAAAGCCAGAAAATTCAGTGTCCACTTGGTCAAGTGTATAACTGTACATTTCAGTTGCTATAATTAAAATGTATTAGCCTAAATCACATTTATCGGCCATTAACCATCCCGCTCTGTAGTTTTCAGTATCGGCCTAACACTAGATCTTACCCCACGTCACAGTGGCAATATGGGCTGAATCTCAGAACTCTGTTTTTATTGAGAACCCCCAACCGATGAAGTGTGTCAGCCCTCATCATCAACAAGAAATCAAAAACCTGACAGAGAATCAACGAGAGAGAGAGAGAGAGAGATGTGATATTAGAAAACAAGTTCTTTACTACGATTAATTAGCAATGTTTCTGTAACTATACTACACAACAGCTATAATATTTTCATCTTTAACCCATTCATTTAGTAACCTCTGACCCCAGCTGTGACCTCTGACCTGTAGTCGTATGGAGCTTGCGATAGCACTGCAGTATTTGTTCTTGTAGTGAAGTCGCAGGTGAGAAATCAGCAGCTCGTACACACGACTGGCATGACTGGCGGGCAGACTGTACAGTTTACTCTAAAAAGACAAGAGAGAAACATAGATATACACTCACTAGGAGTTCAATTGGAGAACCATAGGCTTTATAGAGTTGCTACGGAGAATTGTTACAATTACAAGAGACAAAGTAAGTGTTTTGGTACCTGTAATATTTCTAGAAGCCCCAGTACAGCAGTTCTGACGTCTTCCATGGGTGACTCCGCTGACAGGTCTCTCTCTCCCTCCATAGGGCATGTTAATGGACGACTAGCAACCTACAGGAGGACGGCGGAGTTGACAAACACTTCTCAACAATAATAATGAGTAGTAACACATTAATGAGTTCTACATACAGCAAATGATCAGCTATTAACTGCACAAAAACTGTAAAATAAATCTTATTAGTAGGGCTGTCAGTTGAATGTGTTGAGTGTTATTAATGACATAAAAAAAGTGTGTTAATAATAAGGACTTTTCCTACCATTGGAGCAATTCAAGCTTGAAGCACCACCTGTTTTCAGCAGGGGGCAGTAAGTGAAACTCCAGCTGAATAGGCAATGTGCAGTTGTACAGAGAACAAACCAAACTCAAGTTAAGATTAGAGCGTTTTCTTACATTCAAACACAACTGGATGGGGTGCACTTCCGAATGCAGGGATCTCAAGATGTCTAGTGGACAAAATTGGTACTACAGCCTTGATTTACCATGCAGAAATTAGATTCTGGATGGCTGGATATTCAATCAAGAAAATCTGAACTTGAGAAAAACTTAAATTTAATCTAAATAAATATTTTTATTTCCTGCTGTCAAGAGTATATTGATAACATTTAGCACATGTCTTCAGACTGTCCTGGTTTGAATATATTTCAGGTTTTGTCATCTGAACCATGTGCACACAAATAAAGGCACAGTAGTAGTTTCAGTTCAAACACTCTAAATCATCTAAACGATTTGACAAATCAAAAATCTGAAAATGTTTTGTGTCAGAACAGTCCCTAGATGATAGGTACAAATTTTCAAGCCAATCGGACAAACGGCCTAGGAGGACTTGGCAAAAGGAGGTTATTTAGACGATTCAAAATGGTGGAAAACTTTTCAGGGAGGAAATAAAATCGAGATACACGTTTTGATCATCTTGACTCAAGGAATCAGAGGAAATAAGAAATTTGATTCTAGTTCTAATACATAAGTTAACAAAAATGCAAATGAGTTCATTATAGCCTGTGGATAATTTTCACTAAATTTGGTATTCAGCCTAATTTTGGCGACCTGTAAGTGCACCGTAAATTTGGTAACAATCGGCTAGTCGCAACTTTTGTGTATTTGTATAACAGTTTTTGTAAGGATATGTTAGCACGTAACCCAAAGATGATGCATGCCAATTTTCAAATTTGTCACAAATAGTTGCAGAGTTATAAAGATTTTTTTAGCTGTAGCACCCACTATTGGTGAAACTGGACAAAACTTTGCACGCATCCTCAAAATCTTCTGATTTCACAGTATTCCAAGTTTCGTAAAGTTTGGACTTCGCATTCAGCAGATATAGGCCATTTATTTAGCCACACCCAAATAAATAATTAGCTTATATCTTCAAAACGATTTGACAAATAAAAAAATCTGAAAATAAATTGTCAGGACAGTCCCCAAAATTATGAGTAAATCGGAAGAGTTCGCAAAAGTAGGTTTTTCAGAAATTTCTATATCGTGGCAATAACTACCGTTTTGTTCGTCTTACCCTTACGGTTGTTAAGATAGGAGCCAAAATGCAAAATTGCTTATTACAGTGCCACCGAGAGTTGGATGGGGTGTGTGTATGCGCCAGAGTAGTGGGATGGATTTGGGATCATCCTGCCAAGTTTGGTGTCAATTAAGCAATATATAACGATTAATTATATTTGAGGGACTTTCTCCACAAATATTTATATATGCGATTAATTAGATTTATTAAATCACATACGTATGTCATTAATTAATAGCTTGACAGCCCTACTTATTAGTTTATGGTTATTATGGTTATAGTTATTTTCTCCATCTTATTTAATATTTTTGCGAAACACACCAATATCACCAGTGCTGTTACCTTCTCTATGATGTCCAGCAGACTGCTGAAGTGATGGGTGTTACAGCCCTCTGCTAGATCCACCAAAAGCTGTGTGGCTTGCCTTCTGACGGACAGATCACGATCTTCAGCGATCTGACCCAACTGAGGAATCACCACCACCTCAATGAGCTCCTCCTAGGGAGAGGACAACTCATAAACGACTTACTAGCACAAAGTAATGAGCACACAGACAATCAAAAGGTCCACACAATAGCCGCGTTTCAACTATCAGGCCAAATGAGGGCATGCCAGGGCCCAGCTCCAGGGCCCAGCTCCAGGGCCCAGCTCCAGGGCCCAGCTCCAGGGCCCAGCTCCAGGGCCCAGCTCCAGGGGCCAGCTCCAGGGCCCAGCTCCAGGGCCCAGCTCCAGGGCCCAGCTCCAGGGGCCAGCTCCAGGGGCCAGCTCCAGGGGCCAGCTCCAGGGGCCAGCTCCAGGGGCCAGCTCCAGGGGCCAGCTCCAGGGGCCAGCTCCAGGGGCCAGCTCCAGGGCCACATCATGCAGCCTCTGGGCTTTCTCTGGGCCAATGGCCTTTGTCCCGAATATTACCCTTGGGCCAAACAAGGCTTGGGAGTGAGGCGGGGTCAATGTCATAGGCAGAGTGTCCCTGAACTTGCAGGTTGTGTATCCAGCGCACAACGGTACAGATTTGGGAAAAATGACAAAATTGCGGGTACAATACAAACCCATTAAAACACACAATGGACAGAGTGGTGCACAAAGAAAGAACTTTCCATGGTTCGAGATCACGGACAGTGTGCTGGGACATCGTCTTAATGTAAGTGGAGACCGCACGGGACACCATGGCAATCACAGTCGTTGACTTGTCAATGCTAACTTGCTAGCTAGCTAATGTTTACAAATGATATAAACCCGATATTCTAGATAACATGATACCGGAGCTTGAGCTTTCCTCTTGCTTGTGAAATGGGCGGGGTGTGTGACGCTGGCACCAGGGCAGCGTGTTAAGGGCAACGCTGAGGGGCTATTGGGCAGATGGTGGGAACGCAGATCGATTTTGGTCTCAAGGCTTGAAGTACGAGGCTATTGGCCCCTGCTGGCCAGTTGATAGCCCTGGCACGCACTGGCCCGATAGTGGAAAAGCGGCTAATGTTGACACATTAATACAATGACTTGTGAGGTTTGTGTGTCTGTGGCTTAGGACTGACTTCATAGAGTTGTCGGTTTGTGCTGAGTACAAAGGAGAGGATGTGTAGAACCTTTATCCTGATCATAGTACGGCTCTCATTCCTGACAGAGTGAAAAGAAAGATTTTATTCTCGGTTACGCATTACACAAATGCCATCTAAGAGAAGTACATGATCAGGTAGTGTAGATGTGATCGATGCAGCGTCCAGACCTGAAAAATTTCTCCATGAGTTTCAAGAGGTTCTGCAGCCATCCATCTTTAGCGGGCTGAATGGACTGAGCTCTGTAGGAAATCAACGTCAACACCGACGCATCCTACCAAACAGATCAAACCAACAGTCAGGGCTGGATAAAACAAATGTCGATTTTTGGATGAAATGTAATCTTCATTTGAATAATCTTTCACTCTATGCAGCAACTATGGAAGTATTTTAATGACAAATGTCTTTGAAAAATAAAAAGAGTGCCGAATTGCACAAAATAAAAAATAAACACATTGCATTAACAGTACAAGCTTTCTTTAGGGATGCAATTTTATATATGTTAGGATATTTAAATTGTGAATATTTCAAACATTTCACACAAAATATCATCATTAAACATTCAAGAATAAATATACACCTTCCAAAAGTTCAGCTACAAATTTTCTATCATTATTATTATTATTATTATTATTATTATTATTTCCTCTATTATTCAGTCCATTATATTTAGCTTTGAAATTTGCCTGTAGTGGTTAAAATCTGGTTGGAAATTCAACAGTATTACTTGCTGCTATTATGCTTCACAACTGTTGAATTTCCAAACAAATTTTTATTTAAAAAAAAAACCTGTCGAATGATGATGTAAAAAAATACAAAATTTTGGGACTAAACTTGGAAAGTGAATATTACTACATTTTTAATTATGAAATTTTGTTCCGAAATTGTATCCCCCAAGCACTGTCAATGCAATGTGTTTATTTTTCAATACTCATTTCAAAGACTTTAGTCATTAATAAACTTCCATAGTGACCCTGTACAAGGAGAATATATTACTCACATATACAACTAAAAATGTCTTTAATTATCCACTGGCTGGTAAATGTTCAGATGATCGAGTAGTATGGTGGCGAAGAAGTTTCAGTGTTGAGTAAAAGTTTGGTTTGACTCGATTGCTGTAATGCGTGTCCAAAGACAAGATCCACTCAATCCATTTGTAATTGAATAATGACTATTTAAATACCCTTTCTGTTCTTTACAGTCAGCTGCTGATAAAAGTAAATAAGCATTTAATTGTAATCACACCTATTATGGACACAGTAAAGAAGTCACTCTCTTGTTAATGTGCGCTCAACGGAAAAACTGCCGCTATTCTTAAAGAGACAGTACGGTTTTAGGACTTGTTCTACGTATCGATGTAAATACTTGTGAATAGTACAAAATAGGCATGTAAACAAACATGTAACAATATATAAAAAAAAAGTTAAACTCGAACATTTTTCTAAATTGCGAGTAAATCGTTTACCGTTAATACAGCATAAACACTTGTTGGGAGGGTGAAACCTTTGCGATGTGTCAGCCCGGAGTTATTAAACTGACGCATACACAACAACAGCACTTCCCTTTTATTGATAACATGAAGAAAGTAACTCTTAATGCTACTTAAATGTACAAAACAAGCCCAGATGGGACTTGTGATAGAAATCAAGTATCTTTCCACATAAGGTGCATTTTAACTTCCACAGAAGCATGTCAAGTCTTAACTATTACCAAAACACAGAATGAGACATTTTTGTCTGCAAGTGCTTTCATGTGGCATTCAAAGTGATGCTTGACGCTGACACCCTGCCGCGAATCATGAACGCAGCTTCACAATTGTTGTAGGAAAGCGGATAGCCAAAATTGGGGAAACTAGTTCAATTAGTCAAACTCCCACTTAGCTTTTGGGAAACGTTTAATGTTAATTGAATTGCTGCTATTTTAGGTCATTTCTATCTTTATACTGTGGAAGGATTTGTTTGGAAAATGTTAATAAGGCATTATATTGCTACATATTGTTTTCTTTTCTTTTCTAAGATGGAAATAAATGCATTTTAACAGAAGTATATATAGTGTTAGATTTCTGATTTTCAAAATATGCAATAAATCGCGATTAATTACAAAAAAATATGCAATTAAATTGCAATTTAAAATTTTTATCCACTGAAAGCACACATAAACTCACATATATTTTATGCAGAAAAATATGTAGTTATAAGACTTTTATTGATGGAAAACAGGGATTTGACATTTTTTAAAAAAAAGCTAAAATGTGACCAAATTAATAAAATGTAATTAATCAAATTAATATTAACATTATATAATAGTAAAATTGATATTTTCATTATGTACATAGACAGAAGGTCCCTTGTATAATTAACAGTATTAGATGAGATCATTTCATATGCCAGCAAAAATTTACATTTTACTGAAATATACCCAAATTAATCCAAATCTAAATGAAATCGGAATCAAAAGCTTGTGAATCTGAATCGAATCAGGAAATCTGTATCAATGCCCTGCCCTAGTCGAATAAACAGAATAAACAGTCAAACAGACTGAACAGTCAGTCAAAACAACAGGCAACATTTAGACAGATTCAACAAATCAAACAAACCAACTGACAACAGGAAGGGAGATTCAACAAATCAAACCAACTGAGAACAGGAAGCAACAGAGAAACAGACTCACCGGGCGTTTATCGGCACATTTCTCCACCAGGCTGAAAAATCTCTGTGAAGATCCATGAAAGTCATTCTGTTCGTAGAGTTCTTCAACTGCACTAAATAACTCATAAACGATCACCTTAAGATCAGGACTGCCCATCGTCTGCACACACACACACACACACACACACACACACACACACACGTCATATACACACACACGTACATTTACAGTCCTCACAAGAAACTCCCAGAAAACACACATTTGTGCAAGTGTACCTGTATCTGTTGCAGGAGTTTCTCTACAATGGACAGCAGTATGTCCCAAGTCACCACCTGTAGTTCTCTGCCATATTTCTTGATGAGTCTTGTGACTGACAGCACAATTTCATATGACACCACCTCATTAGCGCAGCTCATGGCCTGGGGTCAAAGGTCACACAGAACATTAGCCAATAAACAACGCACATTTATGACACATTTGTGTGTCTCACAACCCACACGCACCTTGTAGAATGAGGGCAGCACCAGTGTGGGGGTGTTTTTGAGGGCAGAGAGTCTGTGAGCCCCCCAGAGGGCCATACCGACAAAAAACACAGCACCCCTCAAAAGAGCAGCATCATCAGAGTACACCCTAAATGACATTAGGTAAACATTTGAAATCTTTCTGTCCTTGAATAAGAAGAGATGACAAACAAAAACACACACACTACCTCTCCTCCATGATATGGCACATGGTGTATATGGCACTGTGTCCCAAGTGAGTTCCCAATACTTTACGCATCAACTACAGGGATACATAAGAAAATAAATGAGTCATGTTAGCTTGTGTAAAACCTTCTAGGGTGTTCTTCAGGGTGATATAAACTGCAACTTGACATTCCTACAAAAACAGGTCAGCTTCAGTACCTTCCAGCAGGACTCGCAAAACTCCTTCACGTTAACGGTTCGGCACAGAGTGATGATGAAAACCGTCAGCGAATCAGAGGGCAGACAGTTATAACACACCACAGCATCTAACACCTGTAACGCAACCTAACCAGACAGACAGACAGTTTAAAGCAAGATAATTGTACTAAACTGTTCAGATTACTCAAATAGTTGTATATAAATGAAAGCATCACACACAGTTACCTCAATATCTGTGGAGGAGGTCGTCCGGTTACACAAAAGGCAGATTTTCCTGTGAAAAACAAAAGTCAGTTCAAGAGTACAACCCTCATGTCTTTTCAAACACGTTTGGTTTTCTTTTCAACGCTCCTATTCGGATCAAAAAGGTCCGCTTACTTGACTGTTCGTGGTCATTTTTGACAGGAAACAGCAGGGGTGTACGTTTATTTGGGGGTTTTTTTCTTCCCTTAAGTAAAAACAATTCTACACTTCTTTTGGGATTTCTACTCAATTTGATACTCATTTGCATATGCAAAGCAGCACATTTATGCAACTTCACTACAATAAAAAAAAAACATTGGAAACTAAAAAAATATGAGAAAGTCTCAAATAAAAATAAAATGACTTGAAAATCATGATATGACAATACTTGACAGCAATTAGGGGTTCCACCCTGCTCTCTGGATATTGGCATTGGCCACTAAAAACCCATATCGGTCGACCACTAATAGATAGGGCGACATTTTCATTTCATGACTTTAAAAAGCACCCTTAATACGGTGTTTATTTATTTATATCCCATTTTCTCCCCGATTTGGAATGCCCAAATCCCAATTTGATCAAAAACAGTCAGAGTGCCAGATAAAGATGATTGGCAGGCTGGATTTGGCCCACGGGCCACCAATTGGCTAGCCCTGTTGTACAGTCTCCTCCCTCCATTTCTGTGTGTTTGTTCTGCATTGTGGCTGATTTATAGATTGTATTTGACTTTTTATTTAAAAATGTTTTTTTAGTCTTTCCCATTCATTCCCTATGCTCGGTCAATTTTGACTGCGAACAGTACAGGTGTTTGTTTTTTTTATGACCAATTCGACTTTTCAAAGTCCCATTTGTGTGCATGTCCAGCTGCCAAGTGGAGATTGATTTCAGTCAAAAATGACCAAACAGTATAGAAAGGTTAAAGTGAAACAAACGCATAAACAACATTTTATGGTCGCTTTTAAGAGCTTGACAGCCCCTAGTCACTCTGAGCTTTCATTGTATGTAAAAGAGCTGTTTGGAGATTCTTTAACATTTCTCCTTAGAGCTCCACAAAAGACAGAAAAGCCACTTTTTCACTTTTTGTTCGTTTAAGCTTGCATGTGCGCTTACTGGACCATTAGGGAGACGTTCTCGTCCAGGTAGCAGGAGTTGAATTTGACCAGGTTTACAAGAACATGCAGGAAATCTGAGGACAAACCGATGTCCATCCACAGCTGGACGAAACGAGCTGAGGAGAGAGAGCACGAAGCACAGTCTACATATCATCTCCACGATACCTTGCAACACATTGTAGGATGGAGCAAAGCGTGCGAGTGTGCGTTTCAGACATACCGGTCTCTTCCTCCAAGTAAGTGATATCTTTCCCGTTCTCAGTAAGAGCCTTGAACACCTCCAGTCTCCCAGCGAGATCTTCATTATTGGGCTGATAGTCCAAAATGATGTTGAAGAAGTATGCTCTCAGGGGACCCAACCGCTCACCCTACACACATACAGCAGGAGATCTCAACATTTAAATTCATAACAAGAAAACATCTTTATGATACATAAATACATATGTAAGACAGTCCAATCAATATTATTAACTCATATGTATGTGAAATGAAATGTAAACCCAGGATTTGTAATGTTAAGAGTAAATTCTCAAAATAAATGATTAACTGTGTGAAATAGGGAACAAGATAACCCAGGATCAGTTTCACACAGAGTTCAGAATGACACTGGGTAAACAATTTCGAAGGTGATGGTCTCATTTTCATTAGTATTTATTCTATGATGTTAGTTTTAGTTTAGTTTTCAGCTTCTTCTTTTGTTTATTTAGTTGTAACATTTTAGCATGTAAAGGAGCATTAAATTTGTTTATAAATTTGTACACAATTTGTTTAAATTTCTCTAATGTTATCACTATTGAAAAAGCATTTTCATGCTTATTAATGAAGGCAGATAATAGAGGTTTCAAATGTGATAATATACTGTTTGTAGCGTTGTGGAGTGTCAAGGTGGTCTTTGGTATACTTCAGGTGTGCAGCAATGTTTTTATTGGAAAGCAGCGGCTTCCTTCGTAGTGTCCTGCCATGAACACCACACCCGTTTAATGTTTTCTGTAGAGTAGACTCATGAACAGAGATGTTAACCAGTTCAAATGATTCCTTCAAGTCTTTATCTGTCACTCTAGTGTTCATGTTTACCTCATTGAGCATTCTGCGGTGTGTCCATTGAGTCATCTTGGCTGGACGGTCATTTCTAGTGAGAATACCTATAGTACTAAATCATCTCCATTTATAGTCAGTTTGTCTAACTGTGGACAGATGAATATCTAACGGCCACTTCTAGTGAGAGTACCTATAGTACTAAATCATCTCCATTTATAGACAGTTTGTCTAACTGTGGACAGATGAATATCTAACGGCCATTTCTAGTGAGAGTACCTATAGTACTAAATCATCTCCATTTATAGACAGTTTGTCTAACTGTGGACAGATGAATATCTAACGGCCATTTCTAGTGAGAGTACCTATAGTACTAAATCACCTCCATTTATAGACAGTTTGTCTAACTGTGGACAGATGAATATCTAACGGCCACTTCTAGTGAGAGTACCTATAGTACTAAATCATCTCCATTTATAGACAGTTTGTCTAACTGTGGACAGATGAATATCTAACAGCCACTTCTAGTGAGAGTACCTATAGTACTAAATCATCTCCATTTATAGACAGTTTGTCTAACTGTGGACAGATGAATATCTAACGGCCACTTCTAGTGAGAGTACCTATAGTACTAAATCATCTCCATTTATAGACAGTTTGTCTAACTGTGGACAGATGAATATCTAACAGCCACTTCTAGTGAGAGTACCTATAGTACTAAATCATCTCCATTTATAGACAGTTTGTCTAACTGTGGACAGATGATTATCTAACGGACACTTCTAGAGAGAGTACCTATAGTACTAAATCATCTCCATTTATAGACAGTTTGTCTAACTGTGGACAGATGAATATCTAACGGCCACTTCTAATGAGAGTACCTATAGTACTAAATCACCTCCATTTATAGACAGTTTGTCTAACTGTGAACAGATGAATATCTAACGGCCACTTCTAGTGAGAGTACCTATAGTACTAAATCATCTCCATTTATAGACAGTTTGTCTAACTGTGGACAGATGAATATCTAACGGCCACTTCTAGTGAGAGTACCTATAGTACTAAATCATCTCCATTTATAGACAGTTTGTCTAACTCTGCACAGATGAATATCTAACGGCCACTTCTAGTGAGAGTATCTATAGTACTAAATCATCTCCATTTATAGACAGTTTGTCTAACTGTGGACAGATGAATATCTAACGGACACTTCTAGTGAGAGTATCTATAGTACTAAATCATCTCCATTTATAGACAGTTTGTCTAACTGTGGACAGATGAATATCTAACGGCCACTTCTAGTGAGAGTACCTATAGTACTAAATCACCTCCATTTATAGACAGTTTGTCTAACTGTGGACAGATGAATATCTAACAGCCACTTCTAGTGAGAGTATCTATAGTACTAAATCATCTCCATTTATAGACAGTTTGTCTAACTGTGAACAGATGAATATCTAACGGCCACTTCTAGTGAGAGTACCTATAGTACTAAATCATCTCCATTTATAGACGGTTTGTCTAACTGTGGACAGATGAATATCTAACGGCCACTTCTAGTGAGAGTACCTATAGTACTAAATCATCTCCATTTATAGACAGTTTGTCTAACTGTGAACAGATGAATATCTAACGGCCACTTCTAGTGAGAGTACCTATAGTACTAAATCATCTCCATTTATAGACAGTTTGTCTAACTGTGAACAGATGAATATCTAACGGCCACTTCTAGTGAGAGTACCTATAGTACTAAATCATCTCCATTTATAGACGGTTTGTCTAACTGTGGACAGATGAATATCTAACGGCCACTTCTAGTGAGAGTACCTATAGTACTAAATCATCTCCATTTATAGACAGTTTGTCTAACTGTGGACAGATGAACATCTAACAGCCACTTCTAGTGAGAGTACCTATAGTACTAAATCACCTCCATTTATAGACAGTTTGTCTCACCGTGGACAGATGAATATCTAACGGCCACTTCTAGTGAGAGTACCTATAGTACTAAATCATCTCCATTTATAGACAGTTTGTCTAACTGTGGACAGATGAACATCTAACGGCCACTTCTAGTGAGAGTACCTATAGTACTAAATCATCTCCATTTATAGACAGTTTGTCTAACTGTGGACAGATGAACATCTAACGGCCACTTCTAGTGAGAGTACCTATAGTACTAAATCACCTCCATTTATAGACAGTTTGTCTCACCGTGGACAGATGAATATCTAACGGCCACTTCTAGTGAGAGTACCTATAGTACTAAATCATCTCCATTTATAGACAGTTTGTCTAACTGTGGACAGATGAACATCTAACGGCCACTTCTAGTGAGAGTACCTATAGTACTAAATCACCTCCATTTATAGACAGTTTGTCTCACCGTGGACAGATGAATATCTAAACTCTTCCAGATAACTTTTTAACCTTTCCAGCTTCACGCAAAGCAACCATTCTTCGTCGTATTTCATTTGAGATCTCGGTTTTGTGAGGCGAGGTCCACATCAGCAGATGCTTCTTGTGAATGGCAAAGTCAAAATGTTTGAGTACTTTTTATAAGTCAAAGTAGCTCTAAACCACACCTCCAATCTCGTTTTATTAACTAGATGCCAGGTTTGCCAACTCCTGACTCTTAGCACTTCTATTGTCTGCGCCCTGTTTTTTCCTTCAGGTCATTTTTGAAAACCATTCAAAACGCAAAAAATCTTGATTAGTGACTTGATAAGTGTAACAGTTTTGCTGTGTTATTGTGGTCACAAAGTGTATAATGACATAAATTATATAGACTGAATATTAATGGCTAAACATAATTTAAGTTTAAAAACTTCCCAAACGTTGTCTCAATTTACATTTATATAATTCACGTTTGGCATTTTATAATATCTTATTTATAAATAAAAATTTTATTTCATTCTGCTTGTAGAAAATCAAAAGTGCACATTTTTGAGTTACAATGTCGATTTCACAAATAAATCTCTATTGCCTTTTCCAGCAGTCAAATAGACATTGTCAAATTTTCAGTTCAAGCACCACCGTCATTGCTTCATTGAATATCTCAGCCTCTGAGTGGACTATAAGCTCAATCTAGGCGTCATTAGAAAACGGATATCCTCCCCTTTGCGATTGTTTTGTCATCAATAGTCCAAAACATATTTTTCTGATGATTTGTTTTGCATGCTTTTCCATCTGGATGGCACATTTTGTTCTGGATATCTAAAATATAACATTAGATTACTCACACAAGTAAGCTCACAGACAAGTAAACAATGGCATATTTTTTAGAAAGCTCACTAAGGTAAAAGCAAATATAAAATATTTGGCTACTTGAGGCTTACAGCAGAAGTGATCGGAGCTTTAAAGAGACTTTGTATTTGATGACTTACAGAAATCAGATTTCACTTTGTGATTCATTTGAAAATCTTCTGAACTGTGGCGTTAGGGCAACAAACTTTCATTTGATATCATATTAATATTTCTACCTCATTACCTCTAGGGGGTGCTCATTTTCAACACAAATGTTTTGGGGCCTTCCTGTGTGAATGTGTGTGTGTGTGTGTGTGTGTGTGTGAATATGTGCGTGTGTGTGAATGTGTGTGTGTGAATGTGTGCGCGTGCGAGAGAGTGTGAATGTGTGTGCGCGTGCGAGAGAGTGTGAATGTGTGTGCGCGTGCGAGAGAGTGTGAATGTGAATGTGTGCACGTGCGAGAGAGTGTGAATGTGAATGTGTGCGTGTGTCTGCGAGTGTGCATGCGTGTGTCTGCGGGTGTGCATGCGTGTGTCTGCGGGTGTGCATGCGTGTGTCTGCGGGTGTGCATGCGTGTGTCTGCGGGTGTGCATGCGTGTGTCTGCGGGTGTGCATGCGTGTGTCTGCGGGTGTGCATGCGTGTGTCTGCGGGTGTGCATGCGTGTGTCTGCGGGTGTGCATGCGTGTGTCTGCGGGTGTGTACCTGTCCCTGTATAATGGCTCTGAGCAGCACCAGTACGGCATGACGGGCTTCTGGAGGCTGATCGGGCTGCATCATATCTTCCACGGTCTTCCATAACGCCTCCACGGCGTGCTGCAACACACAAGAATCATTATGGAAGCGTATCTCCACATACACACTCAGCAGAAGACGGATTCTCTTAACAACACTCACCTCCTCAAACTTCTTGGACTTGGCGAGGTCACAAACATGGCTGATGACTCGGATGCGTTGGTGTAGACCACACTCTGGAGTGAGATCCTGAAGAACAGAACAAGATCATTTTAGGCGAGCAATACCTTTACCTGAGGTTAAATAAAGCCGTTGACCCCTCAGAGACGGAGTACAGATAGCGGGATAAAATATGACCTTCAGGATTTCTTGAGTGATGATGAACTCTGACGGTTTGCTCTCGGTGTGTTTGCCATGCGGTCGGGTGGGAGTGAATCCAAAAATCCCCTTCACCTTGTCCTTCAGGGACTCCTTACTGGGCTGTTTATTCATCTTCACGCTTGTGAGAGACACCCTGGATGGCAGAAAGAGAGAAGTGTGAGAGACTTCAGGCTATAAATCTCTTCCTACATCAGAGAATTTGATGTAGGAAGAGAGATTATCCATGGAATAATTTCGCTTCCAATAAATTAGGCCTCTTTATAGTGCTCAGGAGGGCTGGCGCACACGCTCAAGCATCCAAAGCTGACACATAAAGAAACACACTTTAAATATAAATGAAAATTGCCTAACTGCCTTTTAGGCATCAAAATGGTGCAGAATAGCAATGCAAAGCAGTCAAATGCCTGACACCTCGTGACAGTTCAGCGAAGTCCTGTCAATGCACAACATGCACAAAAGCGTGATTTTATATATATATATATATACACAAAGTGTTGGGTGTAATGCAATACTAACTAATACATTACTGCAATTCAATTGAAAAAGTAAAGTAATGGATTACTCTTAATCTTTCAGTAATTTAATTACAGTTACTTCTGATGTGATTATGATAAATAGACTCTGGAACAATTCTATATAAAACAATAGCAAATTTAAAATAGAAATGTAACCTCTAATGTTAAAATATATGATTTCTAATTTAACTGCCCCCTTAAATTTTTGGCCAGTTCATGAATAATTTATGTTATATTATATGATTTATTTGAAAGAATTAAAAGAACAATTTCATGTCTATCCTTGTATGTATTTCTCATCTGGTCGAGGTTAATAAGTAATGCAATTACTTTTCAGACAGAGTAATTAATGCAATAATCTAATTACACTGTAGAATATGTAATTAGTAGTTAGTAATTCATTACTTTTTTTTTAGAGTAACTTACCCAACACTGAAAATCTCTCTCTCTCTCTCTCAATATATATATATATTGCATGCGTTTAAAATGGCATAAATTGTCTGTGACGGATCAAAAGAGCTTCTATAGACGTGGAAAAAAAGCGTTTTGGTGTAAGCAAATCCGCGCCGTGAAGAAATAAACAAGCTTAAATAAATAAATAAGCAGCACCCATTCATAAACAAACACACACACACACACAGTAATTTACCTTCATCCAATGATATCAAGACGGTAGGACTAAAAGTTAAACTGCATCGCTCCCGTTTTATGCATTTCTATCTGACATTACGTCTCAGCAAGCAAAACTGCCCCAGTCAGCTCACACCAGCCCCCTTTATTGCCTCCTGGAAGTCATGTTTAACACACTGACATGCACTTCCTACAAAACACGTCAAACGGCCGCTGACGGCTGGGCACTTATGGGAATTGTAGTTCTAAAAGCACTGAGCGCGCATTCACTTACATTCATAGGCTGCGCTAAAAAACTACAAATTCTTAACATCGTGAAACCGATGTGTGTTACGTGATTACGACAGCATGCTTTGGGGATATTGTGCTTTGGAGTGAAATTGAGGTTATATTTGTGATTTTTTTAAATCGGGGAACGACAGCTAATGTTGGCGCGAACGCGGAATTCATTTGTTTTTCTGTTCCGTTGTTTGGCTGTAAGAATGAGCTCTCCATATTTCACTAACCCAACAGCTGCATTAGACACTCCTGCAACTGATACTGTGGGGAAAAGTGCTTTAAATGGAGGAGGAATTCGTAAATTGAGATCCGGAATGGCTAAAGGGCTAAAGTCAGAGGATGCTTTGCAAGGAGTTAAAGAAGAATTTCAGGAGCGCAGTATTTCAGATGATCTACTGCAGACGCATGCAGGTGCGATTAACTGCACAAAGATTGCTCTGATTATGCATTGTTGATGGATAGTTGACATGACATGTCAAGCATGACAGCAGTGTCATCAATTGTGAAGTTCTGTACTCCATCTAAAAATGTTTTAACGTTTTATGATAATTTTAGATAAATCTGCATAACAATGCATGCATAGTTCCATATTTTTTTAATTACTATGCATGCATTACACTACATGATATATAGAAAATTCATTTTTGTCAAACTGCAGGACTATTTAAAGGTGCACGCAGTAATTTTTCTCTGTGTCATCTTGGAATTACACTGACACCTAGCGGCGTGGATGCAGCATCATTTATAATCAATAGTTTTCAGTTTTAGATGCCGTTGTAAAATTCACTATATACAGTCAGCCATGATAACTTTAATCAGTGAGTGAAAGTGTTAAATAACTGAGAATATGCCAGTAGCATTCGGCTGGTCATGTGACTCTAACATGACAGCCCCCATGTGCGGACCCTCTCCATGTAGAATAAAACCGCTTTTATAAGGTTGCTGATATGACTGGATTCTGCAGTTTAATGTTTTGGAGTTAAACTTTATTAATGAGGAAAAAATTACTGAGTGCCCCTTTAATCAGACCGATAATTGAAAAAATGCTAATATTAGCCATTACTAATTTGGTCACCAATAATGTTACAGAGCTGGTATCAGATTCCAAATTTACAACCACTACAGTGAAAGCAGAGCCAATGGATGATCAAGCACCTCTGAGATCACCGCAGAAACCAAGACGGGGCCGTGTGAAGGTGGAATATGAGGAGGAAGGGGTGGGGCTTAAGAGGGAACGTTGGGAGCCATGTGATTGGAGAACACAGCTGTCATTCATCAGGGAGATCAGGAGCAAACGAGATGCTCCCGTGGATAAGATGGGGGCAGAGAAATGCTACGATACAGATGCCCCACCTGAGGTAAGCAAGAACCAATCACAAATCACCTGATGTAATCAAGAGCCAATCAAATATATCCATTCTTTTCTCAGATACGTCGTTACCAGGTTTTGATCTCCTTAATGTTGTCCAGTCAAACCAAAGATCCCATAACAGCTGGTGCTATGCAGAGATTACGTGAGCATAACCTCAATGTGACCACCATCCTTAACATGGATGATGAGACTTTGGGCAAACTCATCTACCCAGTGGGCTTCTGGAGGGTAATAAAACACACAGATGTATTTACAAGCTACAGGTGTTAATATGTGTACAACACACAGTAACTCACACAGTGTGTCTCTCAGACAAAGGTGAAGTACATCAAACAGGCCACGGCTCTGATCCAGCAGGAGTTTGGTGGAGATATTCCGAGCACAGTGGAGGGTCTTATCCAGCTGCCGGGCGTCGGCCCTAAGATGGCCCACCTGGCCATGGACATTGCCTGGAACAATGTGTCAGGCATCGGTAGGAAGGAAGTTAATTTATTATCATTTGTATATTTATAATCTAGTTAGCTAGCTATCAACCATCTAGCAATAACTTAGCTACCAGAGAAAACACCTTAGCAACCAGCCAGAACACCCTAGCATCCACCTTGTAACCACACAGGACCCTAGCAACCACCTAGTTAATCCCTAGCATCCAGCCAGAACACTCTAGCAGCTGACTGCATACCATTAACCTCCCTAGCAACCAGCCTGAACACACTAACAACTGCTTACCAACCACTCGGAACACTGTAACAACCACTAGCAAGGCCCTTCAAAATTGAAATCTATCACCTATTAAATCATTGGCAATGATCCAAAACACCCTAGTTACTACCTAGCAACCAGCCAGAACACCCTAGCAACTGCCCACATACCATTTAACCTCCCTAGGAACCAGCCTGAACACATTAACAACTGCTTACTAACCACTCTGAACACCCAAACAACCCCTAACAAGGCCTACATCCCTTCAAAATTCAAATCTGTCTCATAGTAAAGCTTAGCAATGATCTAAAACACCCTAGTTACTACCTAGCAACCAGCCTGAACACACTAACAACAGCTTACCGTTCGCTCATAACCCCGTAACAACCACTAGCACTACATCCCTTCAAAATTCAAAACTCTCTCCTAGAAAAGCCTTAGCAATGATCCAAAACACCTTAGTTACGTCTTAGCAACCAGCCTGAACACACTAACAACTGCTTACCAACCACTCGGAACACCGTAACAACGCCTAGCAAGACCTACATCCCTTCAAAATTCAAATCTGTCTTTAAAATGCCCAAGATCAACCTACACAAGGCTTATAAAACCTACAAACTTCAAACTAAAGTTCAAACTGCTTTAAAAGCAAGGCTTTGTCAAGCCAGCTCAACATTTGACTTCATAAACTTTCCTTTTCTAGTTGTAAATACTGTATTTCTATTCTTGACTGTAAGTCATTACAAGAATGATTTTGTGTAGGTGTGGACACCCACGTTCACCGAATCTCAAATAGGCTTGGATGGACCAAGAAGGAGACCAAGACACCAGAGGAGACACGTAGAGCTCTAGAGGAGTGGTTACCACGGTAACCTCTATTTTCAGCCCTGTTGTTTGGGGGGGGGGGGGGGTCAAATGTATAAGTGTAGAATTGATGTCACAGATGCAGTTTTTCAATCAAATAAGGCAATTTACCAGAAGTCTCCGGCACATAGTTCTCAGATGTCTGTCTCTCTCTCCTGTAGAGATCTGTGGAGTGAGATCAACTGGTTGCTGGTTGGTTTCGGACAGCAGGTGTGTCTACCTGTTAGACCGTTGTGCTCTATGTGTCTAAATCAGCACACCTGTCCATCCGCCCATCGATCCTCCCCCAAAAAGAAACTCAAATCCAGCCCCCCAAAATCCCCTGCAAGCTCTCACAACAGTCCGAGGGACAAACTAGACTCTCCAATGCCAAAGGTTAAACAGGAGCCACTGGACACGCCTCCGCCCTGCTCCCCATCTCGGAGGAGGAAGACGACAGCCGCACAGGAAGTGTCATCTGGTCTGTCCTCCTCTTCTACAACAGAACAAGGGACTGAAATGAGAAGCAGACCTATCTCAACGCAAGTTAGGGAAGAGGGGGCAGAGGAGAGCAAGACCGCCTCTTTCAGGACAGGAAGAACAGGGCAGACATCCCAGAACAAGGGCACCCAAAAAAAAGTAAAACAGTAAACATTAACGTTTGTTTAAATGCGATAAATAAATCTTTTATATCACATATTTTTTAGTTTTGTAAGTTTATCAAGTAAACAGTATCAACTAGCCTAAAAATGAAATATCATATAAATATTGTATGTATGTTTATAGGTTGGTCTATATATTAGTTTTATAATTAAAGGTTTTGTTTTAAAAACACGTGGTCTATGATAACTGGGTGCACTTGCTAAATGAAATGTAATTAGGTCATGTGATTGCATACTGTGTTTTACAAACTATGCATTTATATTTACTGTATGTATACATTACATTACATGTGCATATGTGTGTGTGTGTACATATATGGACACTACTGGTCAAACGTTTAGGGTCACTTACTCATTCTTTATTATAATTTCTTTCTTTGCATTTTATAATAATAGTAAAGTCATCACAACTATGGAGTAACACGAATTGAACTATGGGAATTATGTTGTGACAAATCCAAAATAAATGAAATATAATTAGAATGAAATCTGAATATATAAATAGAAATCCGAATGTATAGTTGTAAATCCTGAATATATAAATATAGATTCAGATTTCTATTTATATATTCAGATTTATATTTAAAAATTCAGAATTTCTATATTCAGATTTATATATTCAAGATTTATATTTCTATATTCAGATTTCTATATTCAGATTTATATTTCTATATTCAGATTTATATTTCTATATTCAGATTTATATTTCTATATTCAGATTTCTATATTCAGATTTATATTTCTATATTCAGAATTTATATTTATATATTCAGATTTATATTTATATATTCAGAATTTATATTTATATATTCAGAATTTATATATTTAGATTTATATTTATATATTCAGAACTTATATTTATATATTCAGAATTTATATTTATACAGATTTATATATTCAGAATTTATATATATATATTCAGATTTATATATTCAAGATTTATATTTATATATTCAGAATTTATATTTATATATTCAGAATTTATATATTCAGATTTATATATTCAGAATTTATATTTATATATTCAGATTTATATATTCAAGATTTATATTTATATATTCAGAATTTATATATTCAGAATGTATATTTATATATTCAGATTTATATTTATATATTCAGTATTTATATATATACAGATTTATATATTCAAGATTTATATTTATATATGCAGATTTATATTTATATATTCAAGATTTATATTTATATATGCAGATTTATATTTATATATTCAGAATTTATATATTCAGGATTTATATTTATATATGCAGATATATATTTATATATTCAGAATTTATATTTATATATTCAGAATTTATATATTCAGGATTTATATTTATATATTCAAGATTTATATTTATATATGCAGATTTATATTTATATATTCAGAATTTATATTTATATATTCAGGATTTATATTTATATATGCAGATTTATATTTATATATTCAGAATTTATATTTATATATTCAGGATTTATATTTATATATACAGATTTATATTTATATACTCAGGATTTACTCTATATATAAACTCTCTATATATTTTTTAGCCTGAACTGTTTGTTTTTCCCAACACCTGAGGTCAGTGCAGCTCACAAATAAAATGTAAAATCAGTCTCTTGACATAAATCATGTTCACACACATCAGATCGCAGTGGGTTAAATACATTAAGGGCCGTGCAGTTGTAATGCTGTAAAAACTTTATATTTGTACTGATTAAACAGAAAGCAAGTATTGCTGCATCATGGGATTCATCAGTGTTCGGAAACGCTGCAGAAGTGTGGGCGAGATGGCCTGTTTTAAATGCGGTTTATGTGTATATTGTGGACCCTATACCTGACAATAACTGCTCTAGGATCAGTTATGTATGTGCATTATTGAATAAGTTGACTATGCTTGGCTTAGATGAGCTGATGCCAGATCTGTGTGGGAAGAGGAAGAGTTCCTCGTGGATATCTGTGACTTATCTAACATTTGATCTCTCTCTCTCTCTCTCTCTCTCTCTCTCTCTCTCTCTCTCTCTCTCTCTTCTCTTCTCTCTCTCTCTCTCTCTCTCTCTCTCTCTCTTCTCCTCTCTCTCTCTCTCTCTCTCTCTCTCTTCTCCTCTCTCTCTCTCTCTCTCTTCTCCTCTCTCTCTCTCTCTCTCTCTCTCTCTCTCTTCTCCTCTCTCTCTCTCTCTCTCTCTCTCTCTTCTCCTCTCTCTCTCTCTCTCTCTCTCTCTCTCTCTCTCTCTCTCTCTCTCCTCTCTCCTCTCTCTCTCTCTCTCTCTCTCTCTCTCTCTCTCTCTCTCTCTCTCTCTCTCTCTCTCTCTCTCTCTCTCTCTCTCTCATCCTCTTCCACCTGTTTTGTTCTCATGCTCACACACTTCGTCCCGGACTTAAATACAGTCCTCAGAGACACATTCTTAAAATGATCGATTTATACACGAATGTGCACATTATATAGGCTGTTTAGACGCATATAATCTGATTCAAAGAGGCTGAACCGGATGAAGGTCTTCTGAAAAACTTTTGGGATTGTTGGATTATTCTTGTGGACGACACACTGGAGTAAACATTGATTTATTTTTTAACAGACAAACTGGAGTAAATATCTGGTTCATTAAAACACGCACGAGACGCTGATGTTTTTCGTACCTCGGAATGTGCGGTTGGATTAAAGTTATTGTTTTACATTTTATTTAGTTTAATTGGTTTATTACTTAGTTTTATTAAGTTTTTTTTTAATGTCAAATTAATACAAAAAACCCTCGACTCAGACTCAGCAGGGAAAATGCGTCCGTAATCTTCAAGGAAACTTTAAATGTTGAAGTATTCAGTTTTGTTTATTCAGTGTATTTACTCGTTTGTTCATTTGTAATGTCAAATGTGCAAGAAGCCCTGCGTGCAGACTCGGCATGTGGGAAAATGCATCCTTAACCTCCAAGAGCACATTAAATACATAGCGCGTGCACGTGCAGAAGTCTTTATGTTGTGAGGGAATATGGCGAATACTCTGGAGAGAGAGATTTTGGAGCGCGAGCTCCGTCCACGCTTGTGCTATTTAACTAAAGGAGATCGAGGATACGGATTTCATCTGCACGGTGAACGGAGCCGAGGAGCGCAATACATCCGCAAGATCGAGCAGGGCTCCCCGGCAGACCTGTCCGGTCTCAAGTCCGGGGACCGGGTGGTGGAGGTGAACGGAGAGAGTGTGGAGGGAGAAACACATCAGCAGGTAATGAGAGTGGAGAAGAACCCGTTTCATTACTTCTGGAGAGACGCACAGCGGTAGTGTCTCAAAACCTAGTGAGCTGCCTACCTAGACAGCTTTGTAGACGCTTGGAATGGGGCAGGCACTAGGGCGAGACCTTAGGGGGGCATTTGGGTCTGTAGGATGGGCAAGTACTTGTATCTTCACCGGACTGGGGGGGGCTTTGATTGTACTGGAGGGGCACAAGAAAAATGTAGTGGGGCAGTGCCCCAGTGCCCCCCCACCCCCCCATTTGTTTATGCTCAAAAACTGAACAAACTATAAAAATTAAAAACATCAGAAAGTTACAAACACGCATAATGTCTAAATATGTTGGTTGGGTAGGCCGAGGTGTGCTATTCCACACTGAGGTGACACTGTTAATGTATGTTTGTTTAAGATTGTATCATTGTGTGTTATTGTTAGGATTAGGAAAACACTTAAGACTTGCCTCTGTTAAACAATCTGACATCAAATATTTTCCCTCCTCCATTACAAACATTTTCCATAGTAACGAGGGCCGGTAATAGGATGGGATGTTTAGGGTGGGCAATAGGTTCTATATTTGTCTGACTGGAGCGGTTGCTCTTGGTCTTTTCGCCTTTCGACTGCGGGGGCACAAGGAAAATCTGTATATAAATCTGTGTATACACTGTGTATAAATTTATAGATTTATAGATAAATTACAACAATGGACCAACACAATCTGCTTTAACTAATAACACACAAATTATTGTATTGTTCTTCTACATACTAAAAATATCATTCAAAACACACAGTGTAGGCTGGAAAATTACGTTAGATATTCACCTGTCCACAGTGAGACAAACTGTCTATAAATGGAGATGATTTAGTACTATAGGTACTCTCTCTAGAAGTGGCCGTTAGATATTCATCTGTCCACAGTTAGACAAACTGTCTATAAATGGAGATGATTTAGTACTATAGGTACTCTCACTAGAAGTGGCCGTTAGATATTCATCTGTCCACAGTGAGACAAACTGTCTATAAATGGAGGTGATTTAGTACTATAGGTACTCTCACTAGAAGTGGCCGTTAGATATTCATCTGACCACAGTTAGACAAACTGTCTATAAATGGAGATGATTTAGTACTATAGGTACTCTCACTAGAAGTGTCCGTTAGATATTCATCTGTCCACAGTTAGACAAACTGTCTATAAATGGAGATGATTTAGTACTATAGGTACTCTCACTAGAAGTGTCCGTTAGATATTCATCTGTCCACAGTTAGACAAACTGTCTATAAATGGAGATGATTTAGTACTATAGGTACTCTCACTAGAAGTGTCCGTTAGATATTCATCTGACCACAGTTAGACAAACTGTCTATAAATGGAGATGATTTAGTATAGGTACTCTCACTAGAAGTGTCCGTTAGATATTCATCTGTCCACAGTGAGACAAACTGTCTATAAATGGAGATGATTTAGTACTATAGGTACTCTCACTAGAAGTGTCCGTTAGATATTCATCTGTCCACAGTGAGACAAACTGTCTATAAATGGAGATGATTTAGTACTATAGGTACTCTCACTAGAAGTGTCCGTTAGATATTCATCTGTCCACAGTTAGACAAACTGTCTATAAATGGAGATGATTTAGTACTATAGGTACTCTCACTAGAAGTGTCCGTTAGATATTCATCTGTCCACAGTTAGACAAACTGTCTATAAATGGAGATGATTTAGTACTATAGGTACTCTCACTAGAAGTGGCCGTTAGATATTCATCTGACCACAGTTAGACAAACTGTCTATAAATGGAGATGATTTAGTACTATAGGTACTCTCACTAGAAGTGTCCGTTAGATATTCATCTGTCCACAGTTAGACAAACTGTCTATAAATGGAGATGATTTAGTACTATAGGTACTCTCACTAGAAGTGTCCGTTAGATATTCATCTGTCCACAGTGAGACAAACTGTCTATAAATGGAGATGATTTAGTACTATAGGTACTCTCACTAGAAGTGTCCGTTAGATATTCATCTGACCACAGTTAGACAAACTGTCTATAAATGGAGATGATTTAGTATAGGTACTCTCACTAGAAGTGTCCGTTAGATATTCATCTGTCCACAGTGAGACAAACTGTCTATAAATGGAGATGATTTAGTACTATAGGTACTCTCACTAGAAGTGTCCGTTAGATATTCATCTGTCCACAGTGAGACAAACTGTCTATAAATGGAGATGATTTAGTACTATAGGTACTCTCACTAGAAGTGTCCGTTAGATATTCATCTGTTCACAGTTAGACAAACTGTCTATAAATGGAGATGATTTAGTACTATAGATACTCTCACTAGAAGTGGCTGTTAGATATTCATCTGTTCACAGTTAGACAAACTGTCTATAAATGGAGATGATTTAGTACTATAGGTACTCTCACTAGAAGTGGCCGTTAGATATTCATCTGTTCACAGTTAGACAAACTGTCTATAAATGGAGATGATTTAGTACTATAGGTACTCTCACTAGAAGTGGCCGTTAGATATTCATCTGTCCACAGTCAGACAAACTGTCTATAAATGGAGATGATTTAGTACTATAGGTACTCTCTCTAGAAGTGGCCGTTAGATATTTATCTGTCCACAGTTAGACAAACTGTCTATAAATGGAGATGATTTAGTACTATAGGTACTCTCACTAGAAGTGGCCGTTAGATATTCATCTGTCCACAGTTAGACAAACTGTCTATAAATGGAGATGATTTAGTACTATAGGTACTCTCACTAGAAGTGGCCGTTAGATATTCATCTGTCCACAGTTAGACAAACTGTCTATAAATGGAGATGATTTAGTACTATAGGTACTCTCACTAGAAGTGGCCGTTAGATATTCATCTGTTCACAGTTAGACAAACTGTCTATAAATGGAGATGATTTAGTACTATAGGTACTCTCACTAGAAGTGGCCGTTAGATATTCATCTGTCCACAGTCAGACAAACTGTCTATAAATGGAGGTGATTTAGTACTATAGGTACTCTCACTAGAAGTGTCCGTTAGATATTCATCTGTTCACAGTTAGACAAACTGTCTATAAATGGAGATGATTTAGTACTATAGATACTCTCACTAGAAGTGGCCATTAGATATTCATCTGTTCACAGTTAGACAAACTGTCTATAAATGGAGATGATTTAGTACTATAGGTACTCTCACTAGAAGTGGCCGTTAGATATTCATCTGTTCACAGTTAGACAAACTGTCTATAAATGGAGATGATTTAGTACTATAGGTACTCTCACTAGAAGTGGCCGTTAGATATTCATCTGTCCACAGTCAGACAAACTGTCTATAAATGGAGGTGATTTAGTACTATAGGTACTCTCACTAGAAGTGTCCGTTAGATATTCATCTGTTCACAGTTAGACAAACTGTCTATAAATGGAGATGATTTAGTACTATAGATACTCTCACTAGAAGTGGCTGTTAGATATTCATCTGTTCACAGTTAGACAAACTGTCTATAAATGGAGATGATTTAGTACTATAGGTACTCTCACTAGAAGTGGCCGTTAGATATTCATCTGTGCACAGTTAGACAAACTGTCTATAAATGGAGATGATTTAGTACTATAGGTACTCTCACTAGAAGTGGCCGTTAGATATTCATCTGTGCACAGTTAGACAAACTGTCTATAAATGGAGATGATTTAGTACTATAGGTACTCTCACTAGAAGTGGCCGTTAGATATTCATCTGTCCACAGTTAAACAAACTGTCTATAAATGGAGATGATTTAGTACTATAGGTACTCTCTCTAGAAGTGGCTATCCAGCCAAGATGACACACCGCAGAATGCTCAATGAGCTAAAAATGAGCCCTAGAGTGACCAATAAAGACTTGAAGGAATCGTTGGAACTGGTTAACATCTCTGTTCATGAGTCTACTCTACGGGAAACATTAAACAGGTATGATATTCATGGCAGGACACTACGAAGGAAGCCGCTGCTTTCCAATAAAATCATTGCTGCGTACCTGAAGTTTGAACAAGATCACCTTGACACTCCACAACGCTACTGGGAAAATGTTTTGTAGACTGATGAAACTAAGTTTGAATTGTTCGGGAAGAACACGCAGCACTACATATGGCATAAAAAGGGCACCGCATACCAACATGAAAACATCATCCCAATGATGAAGTACAGCTGGTTTGCTTCTTCGGGTCCTGGACTGCTTGCCATCATTGAGGGAATAATTTATTATCAAGCAGGGCTCAACGTTCAGGATTAACGTTCAGATTTTTTCTGGCCCTGGCAAAATTTTCACTGACCCAACACAAAAATGACAAATAGCTGTTTTTACCATCATGGCTTTAAAAAATATGTCCGAAGATAAATGTTTTTTACATACCTCATGTTTATAATACAAAGCTCAGCGAGTATTGACGCTGACTATCACACCTGGAGTCGCGAGTTTGAATCCAGGGCGTGCTGAGTGACTCCAGTCGGGTCTCCTAAGCAACCAAATTGGCCCGGTTGCTAGGGAGGGTAGAGTCACATGAGGTAACCTCCTCGTGGTCGCTATAATGTGGTTCGCTCTCGGTGGGGCGTGTGGTGAGTTGTGTGTGGATGCCGCGGAGAATAGCGTGAAGCCTCCACACGCACTAGGTCTCTGCGGTAACGCGCTCAACAAGCCACGTGATAAAATGCGCGGATTGACGGTCTCAGACACGGAGGCAACTGAGATTCGTCCTACGCCTTCCAGATTGAGTCACTACGCCACCACGAGGACTCAGAGCGCATTGGGAATTGGGCGTCCAAATTGGGGAGAAAAATTTACGATCCCTTTTCGAGAGCACATGCATGTTAAACAGAATACGCTGCGCGGAGAGAGACGATGATGAGACATTATGCACGGAGAGACATGGATTTTCAGTCCTATAGAAAGAAACTGTTGATTTCTTGTAACTCAAAAACGGACATTTCACGTAATATTTTAAGACAACTTGATATTTCCAGTAATGACAACTTTAGGGTTCACGGTCATTTGAGTCAATTCAATTCAAATTAAGTAGAAACAACAATATAACAAGTATGAGTTTAGTCTACTTGCATCTAGTTACCTTAACTTAAACAGTTTAGTTCATTCTATATAATCACCAAGTTAAGTGAACTTAATTACACACGTTTTGGAGTCACCATTACTCAATTGAATTGAGGGAACAAGTTTACTCAATTAATTTGAATAAAGTCAACGTATTTTGGTTTTCACTGTACCATGGTGTTTACATGGTATTCCAAGGTACTTCAAACTAAGAATAACATAGTACTACCATGGTAAATGTCCAAAAAACATGGTAATACCATGGTACTTTTTGGTGATTTTAATTTTCTTTCTTTCAGGTTGTGGAGAGGATCTTGGCTGTGGATCACCGCACCAGGCTGCTGGTGGTGGACCGGATCACAGATGAGTTCCTGAAGTTTCACGGTCTCCCATGTACGGAGGAGAGGGCGATAGAAATGGGCTCTCTCTCTTCTCGTTCCTCCGCGGCATCCTCTCCACGCGCCTCCCCACGGGACTGCGCCACACCTCCCTACAGCAGACAGAGCTCCGAGGGCATTTTAATAAACAAGGTAACATTACCAACCACAACATCAGTTTCAAGAGAGATGGATCTGTGGACACATGGCACAGCATCATCTATCTAAAGCAACCAAGCCCAAGATAATGTGTGCACACATGATCACACAAATACCTGGCTGGTATTCTGCCCTTTCATTTTGGCCAAAGGTTTCTTCATAAGCTCCTTACAGTTGACCTGTCCAGGTCAGGTTAAGTAAGTCTGTGTGTTGACACCTATCCAGGTAGCAGACGGCTACAGGATCAGCACACGCTAACAATCTGATAATACAGTGGTTCTCAACATTTATGACTCCAAGGCCCCCCCAGCGGTTATCACCTTTGTTTGAACCAGTTATATAAATTAGGTTGTTTTATTAGTTGCATGCAGTGCACATCTTTCACTTCCAATGTGATGCTGTCACCCTAATAGAGTGCTAAAGTCTGGTTTCGGAAGTAAAAATCCCATTCATTGTTTCCATAGTGTATTTGACTAATAATGACATATTATAAACCTGTTAAGACAGACCTACCATGAGCTCCAAGGTTGGTAATCTCATAGTTCAATGATAATAGCACGAATGTCGTTAGCTAGCAGCAGATTAGCTTGAATTGAAATATGTAACTGTATGATCTCTTCTTGTTTCTGTCTTGTGATTCTCTCAGAGTCCCAGTACCTCTGGAGGGATTAACAGTTCTCCGCTGTACAGAGCTCATGCCCGTCTGTCTACCCGTGTGTTCCTGTCTCCCCCATCACCCTCTGAACTAAAAAATGAGCGAATAATCGAACTCTTCACAAAACCCACCATTGAACCCAAGATTGAACCAATAACTGAACCCATCACTAAACCGAGCACTGAATGCAGACTTGACCCTACTGAGCCCAACAGTGAACCCAACACTAAAGCCAGCTCTGAACTCATTGAAACCATTGAAAGCATCACTGACCTCAGTGGATCACAAAGCAGTACACAGGTAATCTCTGATGTGTGTGTGTGTGTGTGTGTGTGTGTGTGTGTGTGTGTGTGTGTGTGTGTAAAAAGTTTGCATGTGTGTTGCAATGTGAAATTAAGTAGTAGTATCTTTAAATCTGGTATCTTTAGTAATACAGGGTTCCCATGGTATGGTCATGGAAAACATGAAGATATCACAGAATATTAAATCAGTGTTTTCCAGGGCTGGATAAGTCATGGAAAATCATGGAAATTAGAAAAAAATCTTAAAATGACATGGTAAATCCTGGAATTTTTTTACATTTTAAAAAGTCATGGAAAAATTATTAAAATTATTGAAATTTTCAAAAGTGAGTCACGGGACGCCATGCGAGGTTCAGACATGTGAACGGCGAGCTCTGCGCACTTTGCTGGTTTTAATACTTATTGTGTCCTAAACCGGTGAGATTGGATACACCCTGATCCTTAACTGTTCTAGGAAGACAATATGTCAAAGAATTCAAAATCCTCGGGCTCTGGAGACATTAATAGGCACTTACGTGCTCAAGCTGACGCCGCTTACAAAGCCGCGGACCAGGGAGATGAGTTGGCCGGAGAAGTGAAGGAAATTCGGCGAACCTGTTGAACCTGTCAGCAATGCTGACGAAGGTCGTTGCTGACTTGGAGGATCTTGCTGTAATCGCCGATCGATCACTGCCATGGAGACGAAATTCATTTCAAGAAACGGATCGATTATCTGGAGTCATCGGAGAGGGAATTAGCTGCTAATCCGCTAGCGACCAAGGTGGATTTGGAAAGCGTCTGGGAAAAGTTGGAGGATATGGACAATCGTAGTCGGCAGAATAACGTCCGGATTGTTGGAAATCCTGAGGCTGAAGAAAGTCAGGATTTGGTGAAATTCCTGGATGGGATCCTTCTGAGGCTGCTTCTGTTGTCTTCTGTTGTGTAATTCTGTCTCACAAAATTTGTATATAAACACCAGTCTTGAGCAATCCAAGTTGTTGCGGGGACAGTCGTAGGCGTACATGGACTGTTTGAGTTTAGAGGGATGGACGCCAGTTGGCACTTTCGTGTGCGTGGTTAATGCATGCATTTTTCTTTTTTGTTTGGGTCGGGGGGGAAGTTTGGGGTTTGATTGTTGCACTAATGCTGGAATGTGGTCTTTATAGTTGTATTTTTGACACATAATCTATTTTTTTCACCTGCTGGCAGTGCCAATTAGAAGACAACTGTCCCATCACCAAGGATACAGAGTCTGGGGCAAAATGAAAATTGAGTGTCTGACCCACACATAAAGCTCTGAACCCATAACCAACATTCTTGGAACCGGACACCAGGGCTGGACTGGGAATAGAAACCGGCCCAGTATTTTACATAGCAACTGACCCAAAAGTTGTTGAGCGGGGAGGGGTTTGAGCCAAAAGTTGTTGGGGGGTGGGGTGGGGGGGGTCGATGTCCTTTTCTGCATATCATGGCACCATTTTTTTGTCTGTTCTGCATAACGTGGTGGCTCATTTTAGCTTATCGCGGCCCATTTTGTGGCCGACCCACCGGCCCGCTCGGTTCTCCAGATGGCCAGTCCGCCCCTGATTGGCCGAAAAGTTCTTCGGCCCACTGGGAAAATGCCCGGTATGCCAGATTACCAGTCCAGCCCTACCTGACACATCCCCAAAAAACATGCGTTGTGTCCCTCTCTTCTGATTGGTACTGCCAGCAGGTGGGTGTGTCTTTAAGACCCAAACTACACAATTCTGGGAGATCAGAGCTTTATGTGTGAGGTATTGGACACTCAATTTTCATTTTGCTCACGACTCTATTAATTAATAATTGATTCCGGATTTTATGTTGTTTGTATATTTTATGATTGTAATCAATAAAAAATGGTTAATAAAAAAAAAAGTAATCTGAATCAAAATTATTGAAAAAAAATCACAAATAAAGGCAAAGGTCATGGAAAAGTGTGGGAACCTTGTATTTATTATATTGTTATATCAGATTCAATAAAGGGGTTGTATTATAATAAATACTTTTCATTTGTCACAGACATATAAAAACAATCCCTGATCTTTTCAGATGAAAGAGTTCATTATACTATGAATATATGCTGTATGTTTCAGAACTAATCAACTTTGTCCATAAATGCATGTAAAAATGATTCATCCTTTATGTGTCAACAGTGAGTCCATACGTGTGTGTCTATCGTCTTCTCGTTCTCTCTGACCTTAATTCTCATTTACCTGCTTTGTGTTCTCCGTCTGTGTTGCAGTAGTGTTCACCGGTGTCTGATTTCTGGGTATTTTCCCAGGATTCATTGAGAGTGTTGTTTTGTACGTGTGTTGAAAGCCCAGTAAGATTAGATTAACCTCTTTCTAACCCTCAGGAGGTAACACACACATCTCGGCGTCTCTCGTGTGTACACACAGGTTTTGTGTATTTTCGTGTGTGTATGTAAGGCGAGGTTCCTCAGTCTCTCACCCCATGGGACACAAACAAACACCATCCTTGTATTGTCTTTGAACAGGAAGTGACATGGTGTCTCACAGAATGTCCTTTATTCCTTTTGGGCGTGTTGCAGTTCTCGAAGGAAATGAGCACATTCACGCACACACTCACACGTCCTTGTAAACGACCAACAATCCTGCGCGATACTCTTGAGATGGCTGCTGCCGAAGACTTTTAAAGTTCAAGTGTGTAATTGCTAGGCCTCTTGTGGCATCAAGTGGAACTGCAGAAGTGCAACTACATTTGCATTGGTTGACCAGACAGATAGTCCCGCCCCAATCTCACGCTATTGGTTGAGTTAATTTTGGTTGTGATGCTCAGGCAGAGCAACGTTTCACAGTGTTTCTGGGAAATCAAGTTGCCATTGCCATTACTTATATTTGATTATTGCATATTGCGCTGCAATACAAGAAAGTATTTTAACTCTGCGCAACGGGGTGATATGTCGCGAAAATGTTTACGCTTAAAATGTTAAAGTCTCCGAATACATAAGTCAGGCTTAAGTGGTATCGTTTGAAAGCTTAAAATCTGAACTTCTGCATTTATGTTACATAAAATAACAAAATAAGGCCTGAAAAAATTTGCTTCGCCTTTATTCCTTCATGTTAACTGAAGCTGAATGATGTTCCATTTTAGCTTGCTAGCTAGCGATCTAGCTAATGATAGTTAGACTAGCTCACTAGCTGGCTGCTGACTAGTGATCTAGCTAACGATATTTAGACTAGCTCGCTAGCTGGCTGCTGACTAGCGATCCAGCTAACGATATTTAGACTAGCTCGCTAGCTGGCTGCTAACTAGCGATCTAGCGAACGATAGTTAGACTAGCTCGCTAGCTGGCTGCTGACTTGCGATCTATCTAACGATAGTTAGACTAGCTCGCTAGCTGGCTGCTGACTTGCGATCTATCTAACGATAGTTAGACTGGCTCGCTAGCTGGCTGCTGACTAGCGACCTAGCTAACGATAGTTAGACTAGCTCGCTAGCTGGCTGCTGACTAGTTTTGATTTCCTAACTGTTGACACGCATTGCACTGGCTGGCAAGAAGTATCATAGCTATTTACTATTGTAAGTATGGCTAGGTGTGCGTCAAACTATTTTTAATGCTCGAGGTGGAGGCGAAGAACCACCCGACGCCTCAGAGAAGTGCATTTAAAATCGTTTATGCACACCTAGAAATTTGCTAGCATTGATTATTTAAAGCAGTCATTAATTAATGCAGCGCAAATTTTGACTGGAAGAATAAAAAACAGCAGGTTGTTAGATCTAGCATTCCAATTTCTCCCATTAATTTAAATAGAAGTGGCCCATCTCTGCTAAATAATCTCTAGTAATAGTCAGCCAAAGGACACATTGAGGGTGCCAATGGGGTGCACGCGAGAATGTCAAATGGGACGCCCTACGGTCAGGGCCTCGTGCAAATGAAGGCCATGTGACCGCAAGACCACATCAAGTGGGCCATTTGGGACAGGGCCTGAGCTTCTACTCCACTCAGAGGCCGAGGTATTCAGTGAAACAATGGGGGTGGTGCATGAACTGAAAATTAGACTGAATGTCTATGGACGAGCACATCTGTGAGGGATTAAATGCTTTTCAGATTGGCATTTTGTGATGGACGGTGATAGATGGAAAATTATTTTTTGCTGCCATCTTGAGGAACAAAATAAGACTTTTTGGAGCCAGGTGGAGTGAAAAGAACCAGAATTACATGCTTGCAAAGTTGACAACAAAACATCCCGTACATACTTAATGTGCGTTCTTGCGTCACTGTGATGGTAGTAAGGGGGTGATTGAGTTACCTTCGAACGTTGCGAGTGACACTGACATGTAAGATATCAACTCAAATTATAGTGAGATAGATTACAAACAGATGTCATGCAAAAGGCACTCATCTAACCCCCTATATGGGAACCACTGAGCAAATATTTATGTTTTTGCTATTTTCAGGGAACCAAAATAATACGTTTGCCCATTTTGTTAACAATGCAATCTCAATTCATTGCTTTTCGTGCATTCTTTCACTTTCTCCAGGAGGAAACATCATCGGAGGGGTACATGGTAACGAAGGACCTGCGTCCACGCTTGTGTCACATGATCATTGGCGAACAGGGTTACGGCTTCAACCTGCACTGCAACAAATCCCGCGCAGGCCAGTACATCCGCTCCGTGGACCCCGACTCACCAGCGGAGCGTGCGGGATTGAGGCCGAGGGACCGACTCATCGAGGTGATCATTGGATTAGCCGAGGCTTGATTAGCCCAGATTAGCACTGGATTAGATTAGATCAGATTAGATTTCGCTGCTTTTGGAGACTGACGTTACGCAAAAGCCAAAGGAAGGGAAACTCCTGGAAGTTTGTCTGTTTATTTTAGTGCTTTGTCCACGTTGTCCCGTTTTAGAACAGGGAGTTGGTTTGTTTTCATTTCTGTTTGTGTGTGAGCGCGGTGGCGTAATTGTCTCAGAGTACATCCTTCTTAAAATAGGATTTAATTTGCAGGAGTTTTCTGTAATTATTACAGACGGATCAGTCAGACTGACTAACAGAGTTGAATTCACTTGTTGGTGGTTTACCGATGAATTTAATTCCATGAATTGGGTAAATGAAATGGGTCATTCCTACAATCCAGTGCCAGTTATGTCCCTAGCATAAAGTGGGGTCTTTATCATGTTTCATTTCACCCGATTACAATTTGTAAAAGAATAAAGACTATTTTAGGTGTTACTCGCTGCCTAAAAGACACATTTTAATTAATGAATACTTTTGAATCACCTTTAATACTGTCCCTAGAGCTGCACATCAAATACGTGCTTAATTTCCATACAATTAAGTGTTTAGTACATTCTCTAATGTTTTTGTTGCTCATTTGTTGTAAATGTGTCATTTAACCCAGACTGTCACTTCATCACATACACCCGACGTGACATCAGTCATTCAGCAAAGCTATTTTGAGTTTTCCTTCATGTCTTTATTTTGTGATGTTAGTCATATCAAACATAGCATGTCCAAACTGTTATTGCCCATCCTGCCCATTTAAATGGATGGGCTTGACTGGCATGACTGATAATATCTTTAACATGTCCCTTTAATGATGAAACATGAGGATAATTATAAAAGTATGTTTCATTTTTCAAGTTTCAAAACCGAAAGGTCACTGAATTGTAGCAATGGCTGAAATACTAGATGTTTACCATTTTTCTAAGAAAGTGTGAGTGGCGTTTGTGGTTGTCGGGGTGTTGCTATATGATTGCTAAGGTGTTCAGAGAGGGTGTTTAGCATGTTGATTGATGATGCCAGGGTGTTCTGGGTGTTATGATATGCTCTAATACATTTAATCGACTACAAATTGCTCTTTGTGAGGCTTATGATTTTAGCACAAACGTTAAGGGCGAAAATAGCATTTGTTTGAAATTTCTTAACCTATAGGTGGCGCTGTTAGCAAATTTGGCATGTAGCCTCATATCATGGTTCTAATGAAGCGTACCAAATTTTGTTTCGATAGACAAAAGCGTTGCCGAGAAACAGCCTCACTTCCTGTTTCGCATCAACATTGTTAGATTTGTGCTGGTGTCATTTCTGAATGGTTGCGAAAATACACATTTTGTTCGGCCGTTCCTATGCGAATTGGTCTGTTGCTTGTCTGAGCCAGTTTGGGTGAAGTTTTAACAAGATCTGTATCTTCTTTGTACCATTTCTAAGCCTGTAAATCCTCATGACCGTTGAATCGCTAAAGACTATGATATCAACACACATAACCCCTTATCTTTCATATCCAGGTGAATGACAGTAGTGTTGAGGGTCTGCGTCACGCTGAGGTGGTGGGGTTGATTAAAGCGGGAGGCAGAGAGACCCGTCTGTTGGTGGTTGACCCGGAGACAGATGAGCTGTTTAATACACTGGGCATCATGCCCACAGCTACTCACCTTAAAGGTACAGTACGTGTTTCTACATTAATACAGTAAGAGGTTTGCTGAACAGCACATCAACACAATGTTCCTGCTGCATGTTTGACTTCTGGGAAAAGCTACACTTCAAAACTACCAAGAGAAACAAGACATATCACATGACTAATATTAGTCTGTTATATATGTCAGTGTATGCAAAGCATGACTGTTACTCTATGCAAACTTTAGTACTGTTCAGTGCAAACAAAGTAATTCACAGATTAACTACAGCTGTGTTTTATCCGCTAAATAAAGTTAATGTTTTTGGCCAATGTGCTATTTTTCCCTTATCAAACAGAGGACTGTGTGGATGGACCGATCATTGAGACCCCAGAGACGAAGTGTCCTATCTCAGACAGCCCTGTATCTGCTTCACCGGTCACAAATGTCCCCAGGATCTCTCCACCAATCATAAACATCACACTGACAGATCCGCCGATCACAAACGGCTCTCCGCGACACAAGAGTTACGGAAGCTCCTCCTCTTATTCGACTTTATCAGAGACGAGTACCGAACTCAGCAGTTCTGACATAAGCAAGGTGTGTTTGAATGTTTATTTGGATGTTTATGTATATGTGTATATGTGTTTTTCAGCGTGCCACGCACAATCGAGCGCTAGAAGGGAATACAACAACATAAATTCAGGAAAAACAAAACAATAAACCAAAAACAAATAAAACGGGTTTGGAGGTTGGAGGTTGTGTTGTGCATGTGCGTGTGTACATCTCTATTCAGGATGTATTTAAATATATATGTAAGACAAGCTGTGGAATAAAGAGTAGGGGGGGGGGGGGGGGGGGGATTATTCTGTATATATAATGTAATAAACTATGAACAAAAAAATAAATAAATAAAGGGAGGAGGCATACCGTGGATATCCGGGGATGGGCCACCATTCGGGGGGAATCAGAGTAGGACAGCAGGACAGTTGCAGGTCGCCTTCAAACCCCACCGGGGAGGGCCAACCCACTGGACAGTCTCTTTCAAAAACCTCTCTCAAACCCTGCGGGGGGAGCCAGCCCACTAGGGAGTCAGTGAAGTCAATATCCTGCTGTCCGAATCAGGAGAACTGACCCACCACACATTCCCCTCCTAGACCCCTCCCAAACCCCACGGGGGAGTCAGCCCACCTGGGAGTTAGTGTAGTCACTGTCTCACCGTGTGCATAAGGGACCTCTGGCTCAGTCCGCCCAAACTGACCACTCACGAAAATCCCATAGTGCAGTCCGGATCCGCATCCCACAATTATTCAATTATTCAAATAACGTTATTAGCGCTATACTCTTTTGAACGGGAGCCCGTAACCATTTAACGCACGTGCACTACGCCTGCTTTGTGATGCTATTTAGCACAGTCAGCGCCATGCGCCTGCTCGGACGACATGCAAAGACACGGACTGTCCGCATGTCTAGAAAAAATAACATCAAATAGTTAAATTGCATGGTCTTGACAGCCTTATTGCTTTTATAAAATGACGACAGTAATGATACAAGTCACCAATATTCGATAGATTATATCAGTGTTGGGCAAGTTACTAAAAAAAGTAATCCACTACAATTAACTTACTACTATTACTTATATTATATACTATATATTATAATCAGATTACTTGATTAGTTAATTGAAAAAGTACATTTTTGTTTACAAATTCAAATTGTCTATTTCCTCCTTGTTCGTTGTCGCGCACCGTTCAGCTGTCACAGAAACGCAAACAGACGTGTATTACACATCAATCAAAATGTTTTTAGAAATATTTGTAACCCAAGTAATGTACTTGTAATCACTAAGTATTATCCAGTAACTGTAATCCGATTACAAGATATTAATATGTAATTTGTTACACTACTTTTGTGTCTAAAGTAATCAGATTACAGTAACTAATTGCTTTGTAATCCAATTACTCACTCATAGTTCAGTAGCCGAACTGTAGGTTATATACAGTCTCCAAACAACTTAAAAACGTGCTGCAATAATACAGAATGTTTGCAACATTATTACTTATTTGCAAGGCATGAACAAGGTATTCATGTTAAAAAGCTTGTTTGATGGTATTTCTGTTATCAAAGTTGTAATTCGTCAATGTAATCTGCATTTCCTGTATTTTCAAAGGTCACTGATTCAGACCATCATTCCTTTGATGAGGTCCGTAAATCTAACCAAGATGGGAAATCTGAGCAGCGGCCGTTAGACCCGTTCTGGGAAAGCGGTCTGCAACTGAGCCAAACTGCAGCTGAGGCCAAGCAAAAAGCGCGGGCCAAACGTCCCAACAAGAGAGCGCCCCGTATGGACTGGAGCAAGAAACAGGAGATCTTTAGCAACTTCTGAGGATCGTATACATCTCATTTCTATTCATATGCATCTATGCAGAGACTGAAGAAAAGAAATAAAGCTTAGACCAAATTAGATCAAGCTCCTGAGATTAAAACATTGAGAGATGAAGGACATTCTCCAGAGTGATGGAGTGGTGATGTAACACGCTCTAAAGAGAAGAGGAGTGGAAGGATGAGAGATTAGACATTTGACTGCTTTAAAGTAGGTGTAGATTCAGACTGAATGGACAGATATAAAAGTATAATTTTGTTACTAAGGGTTTTTCCGCCCAAATCACCTCGATTACTAAATATACAGATGACATTTATGCAGTCTGTTCTCAAGAAAAATATGTGGGGTTGGCGAGATTTTTGCTAAATGATGGATCATTAGCATTGTTGGGTGTATCCGATTACAAAGTAATTAGTTACTGTAATCTAATTACTTTTTAGTAAAAAAAAAAAATCTAAATTGTGTAACGCATTACATTTTAAGTACTTGTAATCAGATTACAGTTACTGACTTTCAATTAAAGTAATCTCTTTTAAGTACATTACTTGCACAAAAGAAATACATATAACACATTTATAATATGAAATCATATGTACGTCTGTTAGTGTTTCTGTGACAGCTGAAGGGTGTGCGATGATGAAAAGTTATTTTGAGTAACCCAACATAGTAAATTAGACGCATCGTGGCAGTCCCAAGGTGACATGTCCACTGGGTGGCGCTAAAAGCGAGTTAAACGTTCTCTCAAACAGATGAGTTTTATGTCAATGAAATTGACTTCCCTACCCTAAACCTTAAACAGAAAAAGCAATGTGGGGTGTAAAACGCAGTCATTTCGTGGTGCTTCTATGACACTATCAGCTCACGCGTTGACTCGCGAAACAAACGACGTCTCACGTAAGATGTTGTTCAGGTTTCACCTGTCATAGTATTGATTACTAACGTTGAATCAAACTTGGCATAACCAGCCAACACGAAGCAGAAGTTTGAAAGTTTCAGAGTGGGTCTTAGAGAGTAAACAAACTTCAAAAGTCGGTAAATTCGTAATACAACAACATAACAACATAAGTGATTCCTCTTAAAGAGACAGTAACATGAGAAGTGCCTCGCTACGAAGTTCCAAAATGGCTCAGAACAGAGATGAAAGTGAGACAACAGGAAAACAGTATTCAGAAAGTTTGTTTTCTGGAGTTAGTGGACGAATAGTATTGACTGCAGACTTCTAGAGGGAATAAAAGACTTGTAGTACTACCAGAAACAACAAGGAAAGTAAGAAAGTTATACTGAACAAATGCCAAACAGAGAGTGAACTTGCAAGTAGGAAGAACGTAGAAAGGAATAAGAATATTGAAACTGTAGATGGAAGATCTCGAGGTATCTGGTATATTTCTGCATGAATAATTATCTATTTAATGTCTTTTACTGATTATTAAAACACTTCATGACACTATTACTCCATATAACACTTGTAGATCTAATGTTTTCTTTCTAATCAGAGCTCTGATAATGATGTCTTGTATGTAACGTGTTGTTGAGGTCATTTTATTCAGGTCACTAGTTTACACACACACACACACACACACACACATATATATATATATATATATATATATATATATAAACAGCTGGTTTTAACAGTTGACAAACATGTACAGAAATATAGCTACATTTATTATAAATCTATACTATAATAATTAGACAATGTGAAAGTAATTACAGAAAAACTTATACACAGTTATTATAGTTAGAGGCAATTTTATTATTGTTTTAAGTCCATTTTGTTTCTTGTTAATACATATCTTTTTTTCTTGTCACCTTCAAACTATTTATTTCCATGTTTCAGTCACAGAGCTTTTCCTGACACACTAATAAACTGGGTTTTTTAGAGTTTGGACTACCTGTTTCACAGATATTTTAATGAAATAAATGAGAATACAAATAATGTCTTGTGGATTATATTGCAATCTCAAAATAAAAGACAAACAGAGGAAATTAAATTGTTCACACAGAAAATGAAGCCTTCCCTTTAAGATTGATTTATTATTGTGTCATTCTTTTGATTTATTGTCACAACTTTATTTTATTGCATTCAATCTACTTAATTTGGTTTTAAATGGAAGTTTATTTAACCCATTTGTGTTGGGACTACATTAATTTTTGACATAATTGAAACTGGGCAGGGAATTTGAAGTTCCCAACATTTTTTGCATGAGACTTGATGCAAAGAGTAAAAATGTAGAAATCAAGCGTAATTGAATGTATTTTGGAGCAAGATGAGAAAAAGGGGAGACTTGATAGTGTTCCGTGTTCAGTTCATTTGGGGATTTAGACCCACTTATGTTACATTGGGTTCCTATTGTGGTGAAGAATGCTTAGGTTTAGCATGAGTACAGAACTCGTGATTTACTCAAGGAGCAATTATTACTTAGCATGCTGATAAATGCTCTTGCTAGCTAAGACTTAGCTAGCATAACATATTCAGTAATGTGACAAGATATTATATAAAACTGAAGAATCATGTCAGGGACACATAAACTAACACCACTAGAGGCTAATTGGGTCATTTAAAAATAACTTTGTTCCATAATGTTGAAATTACGTGAATAAAATATTTCAGACCATTCACACATATTGAGCTAAACCAAGAAGATAAAGTGTTGATGTAACTTGACCGTGGAACCGATGTACATGATGTTTGTGTTCAGTGAACAAAGGTGAGTGAATTGGGTCAATTTTTGGAGGGTTTAAAGGCAGAAATGAACTTGCATTACATGAATTCTTCTGCTAAACTCGCGTTTGAGCTGTAACGTTGTTTAAATCAACGATTTTGCTGAATTAAGGTTTACGAGGTTACGTTGCGATGTATGTTTCGAGTCTATACTTAAACGTTTATGAATTAGCTTTATTTAGCATACTTCCGCCGAAAGTGCCTCACTGTAACCCAGATTTGTGATTTTATATATTTTTTTTTTGTAAGAAAAGGAGGGATGAGTCGAAATTAATTCATGTGATAATCAATATTATACCTCACAAAAAACAATGCCACAATACATGATAAAGCTTTAATGGTCCTAGAAAATAGCCTTAACTTTATAAATAAAATCAGTATTTTTTAGGCAGTAATAAGAGCCCGATCGTGACAGGTTTAGTGAGATCAGGACGGTGCAACTTCACGGTCTCTCTGAATCAGCCGTTAGAGGGCGGCCATGAGACGTACAGATGCATTAAATATATCTGTTGTCTAAATCAATCTAATTACTCATTTGATAAAAAAACCCTTTCACCTATATTTTGTTATAGTCAGAGGGACTGATGTTTCTCTATAGTAATGGGTTTATTGTGTTTATTTAAAGCAACAGTTTCCTCTGCAAATATCAACATGATCTCTATTTCTGTTCCAGTCTCCAGATATAGTGTTCCACTGTACCCCTCCATTTCTGTATTGTTTCTCAATATAATATAATATCATATAATATATATATACACACTGGAGGCCAAAAGTTTGGAATAATGTACAGATGTTGCTGTTTCGGAAGGAAATTGGTCATTTAATTCTCCAAAGTGGCGTTCAACGGATCACAAAGTATAGTCAGGCCATTACTGATGTAAAAAAACAGCACCATCACTCCAACACCTGATCCTCGAGTAATCATGATAAACTGATAATTTTACATTTGACATTTTTATTCATTTGGCAGACACTTTTATCCAAAGTGACTTACAGTGCACTTATTACAGGGACAATCCTCCCCCGGAGCAACCTGGAGTTAAGTGTCTTACTCAAGGACACAATGGTGGTGACTGTGGGGATCGAACCAGCAACCTTCTGATTAACAGTGCCGTGCTTGAGCCCACTACGCCACTGAACATCTGGTACTACAAAATCACTTGCCATATCAAACACATTCAAAAGATATTTGGTTCATTAAATGAAGCTGAACGTTGTCTTTGTGTTTGTTTTTGAGTTTTCACAGTATGCAATAGACTGGCATGTTTTAAGGTCAATATTAGGTCAAAAATGGCAAAACAAAAACAGCTTTCTCTAGAAACTCATCATTCAATCATTGTTTTGAGGAATGAAGTCTCACGATGCTTGAAATTGCCAAAAAAACTGAAGATTTCACACAGAAGTTTGAGAAATAGATGCCTCACATGTCCTCGGCTGACAGCTTCATTGAATTCTACCCGCTCAACACCAGTTTCATGTACAACAGTAAAGAGAAGACTCAGGAGGACTTATGGGAAGAATTGCAAAGAAAAAGCCACTTTTGAAACAGAAAAACAAAAAGAAAAGGTTCGAGTGGGCAAAGAAACACAGACATTGGACAACAGATAATTGGAAAAGAGTGTTACGGATCTGAACCCCATTGAGCTTTTGTGGGATCAGCTGGACTGTAAGGTGTGTGAGAAGTGCCAGACAAGACAGTCACATCTATGGCAAGTGCTACAGGAAGTGTGGGGTGAAAGGTCAAGTGCTACAGGAAGTGTGGGGTGAAAGGTCAAGTGCTACAGGAAGTGTGGGGTGAAAGGTCACCTGAGTATCTGGACAAACTGACCAATTGAATGCCAAAGATCTGCAAAGCTGTCATTGATGCACATGGAGGATTTTTTGATGAGAACTCTTTGAAGTAGTTTAAGAAGTTCTGAACATTTTATTCATACTGTGATAGTAATTGTTCACATTATTAATGTCCTGAATATACATTGTGATCAGCTGAATGCCACTTTGGTGAACTGCATTTCATTGGCTCTGTCCTTGTATTTTGCACAATGACAATAAAGTTGAATCTAATCTAATCTAAAAGTACCAATTTCTTTCCATATGAGCAAAATCAATACATTATTCCAAACTTTTGGCCGCCAGTGTATAACATGCTCTCTAGCCAATAAAATCCTACGTTCCATCAAAAAAGCGCCCAGAACAGCTGGTCCACTGGGGTTTAATTTGGGACAGGCTCCCTTACCCCACTGTACAGCACATCTCACTGCATGAGACTATGGTTAATATGTGATCAAAGCACACATGATACTTATCAGCTGCATTTAACCCATACTTCCTGTCACTGCACATTTCCTGTGTTGCGGGCTGCCAATGTGTAAGGTTTTGCAGTGAGACAAAGGTTGCTGCTGTTCACACACACATATAGATTGTAGTGGGACTGTAGCAAGTGTCATCAGAGACTCAAAGCGCACTCACAGGAGAACTATATGATCAACCCAATTTACACCAACAGTCCTGTCCACCGACTGTCAGAAGCTGTTTAAAGTTAAGGGTGTTTATTCATAATCATTTAACCCCATTGTTAAAGTTAAACTGCAATGGCATTTCCAACCTATTTTGGCCAGGACTTGATATTATCATTTAAGATGTCAGGGTTGTATTTTCAAAAGCAATACCTAAATAGCGATTTGACCATTGCAGTGTTGGGAAGCTGCGGTTGCTTCACAAGCTACAAGCTACTCAGAACTTCAAGCAGTTCAAATACAGTCGAGATGCTGTTTAAAAGTCGTTAGCTACAAGCTACTAAAAAAAGTGGCTGACCACATTGGAGCTATTTACAGAAAAATATACTTTTAGATAATTAACAATCAGATGATATTTAACTCTGCATTCAGAACTGATTGATAGACATTACTGACATACTGTAAGTGTTGTGAGATCTCTCACCGGTCACTGTGACAGCTCTAGACTCTGTACAAAAATGTGTTTCTCTGCCTGTCAATCATTTTGTGCGTTTTCATATTATTGTAGCTGCAGTGAATTATTGATGCTTAATGCCATTTTTATGCCACGTTGTTCATAACAGTTGCCAGTTGAGGGCGCTTTTTTGCTACTAATGTTTTTAACAAACACTTCTATTTCACATCTTTGGAGGGCGGGGTTTTGGAAAGAGGGGGCGTGGCTAATCCAATGGCTCACATTGATGAAATTCCAGAATGGCCAAAATAGCACCAACAGTTGTCTGTTGAAATAGCAGGCTGCGTCGACTGCTGGGGGCTGTATGTGGATGTGGCAGCCGTCAATACGACTGACACCTCCTCTAGCGCCTCACCCTAAAGGAAGCTGAACAGTGTTTTTCAGGAGGCCAAGGGCAGCTCTGCTGGCTTTGTGCACAAGCCTGTGCACTGTTGACTTGGAGATGTCCAAGGCACAGGAAACAACCTGATAGGCATGGGCGTAGATTCCGGGGGGATGGGGGAACCCCCTCAATAATCAAAACAAGCAAGTACAAGCCCCCCCACCCTCAAAAAAGGGGGGGTTTCTCCTCTTTTCTCCCCAGTTTGGCATGCCCAATTCCCAATACGCTCTAGGTTCTTCTGGTGTCACAATGACTCGCCTCAATCTGGGTGGCAGAGGATGAATCTCAGTCGCCCGGTCCCGTATTAGGCTGATCCAAGCCACCGAGAGGGATAAAGGCCGACTGCAGAGGGCGATGCGAGAGAGAGAGAGAGAGAGAGAGAGAGATCCTTACGGACATGTCCGTTGTCTTATGTGTTTGTCTTTTGAGTTTACCATTAAACCTTTAGTTTGTATGTCAAGCCGGTTTCTCGCCTCTTCCTTGCCCGTGAGGGCGAACTTCTTTACAGCAAGTTAGTAACAAAGCTAATCCCCAAAACTTGAATATTGGCCAACTTTCGCCATGTCTTTACATTTTAAAACAAGGCGTGCAACATCAAAGTCGATCTTCACAAACGTACCTTTTCGATTTCAATCAAACACAAGTACACACAAAAAGACAAAAAACACTCATCGTCAGCTTGGTAAAAAATCGTTTTATTTTCCTGGCAAGGTAAAGAGAGAAAGGTGTGATTGTTTTGTCTTTCAGAGTCTCAGTGCAGGTTTCCACACGCAATAATCATTCTCCGCTTCTCCATCCCCTTCAACTGCCGACTTCCCGTCTTTCCTTCTTTTCAGTCGTCGTATTCTAATATTCCAACCAACACACATTGTCACGAGAAAACAACAAGACGCATGATGAATCCAACAGTTTTATCACTAAATTTACCAGCAAAGTCCTTACAAAAAAAAAAAAAATAGAAAAAACAAGTGCATCACGAGTGACAATCCAATTTAAATTATGCATTTTGCTCAAACAGAACATCAAGTTGTGAATTTGGTTACATTTACCGAAAAAAAAAAAAAAAAATATCTCAGTAGCAGCAAAAAAAACAAAAACAAAACTTAACCTTATAGTTGTAAAACTATATTTGATATAGTCGTAGTTCGTTGGATAAGCCGATTTAATCACTAAATACCAAATATGGCATCAATATCTATCGGTACAAATACATTCGTACACACTCACGCACACACACACACACACATCGTTGGTCACAGTTTACAGGTCAATAGGGGTCCATAAGTCAAGTGTAAGGTACCTTAAAACAATTAACAACTTAACGCAGAATACACGTACAAAATATGAAAAAAATAAAATAAACATGGCAATGACACAGGAATTTTTTTTTTTAAACTTTAAACACTTAAAAGCTCCCAACATAGCTACACAAATCACACATACAACCAAACGCACAACGCACATCATGATCGTTACACTGTGGAGTTTACGTTCCAGCTCCTTCACGGCGATATCGAATCTCTTGGAAACCACGACAAGATTGAACGACTGAACTACGGTGCGATTCAAAATCTGTAAACGGCGATGAGTTTCGACAGCAAGCCCAGGAGAAAACTACAAGCCGACTGAGAAGAAACGTTGAAAAATAAACGATAAGACAAGCAGCGAATCATGACGACAATCGGACAGTACGACGATGACGACGAAGCTGAAAACTGTGAATTCATAGATGCTCCCTTTCTAACAAACAATAAAAATAAAAAAAACATCCACGACAGCATTTACCATCATCTTTGAAGCTGAGAATGTTCCCTTTTCCTCGACAGTAATTACTAAAAAAAGAAAAACGACGCTAATCTTTCCTAGATAGTCTCAGTGTTAAAGTCTGATTACGCTATTGCTGCGACAGTGCTGCTTCCGCAGGTCACTCGTAGTTATTGCAACTTCATGTGCAAGTGTCTCTATGGTCAGTCTGTGTGTGAATGTGTTTGATTTTTATGCCTGGGATTAACGTGAGATTTAAAAAATGTTGTATAATAGTTGCTGCCTAGCCTCCCTCCCTAATCTTAATCTCTTAACGATTATTACCAGATATATCAGGCTATACCTCCCTCCCGTTTAAACCTACGACCTCCCTCCCGCTCACTTTGTTTACTTTCTCCCTCGGTTACTCTATCGCTCGTCTTCTCTACGTATTTAGGTTTATTCCCTGTGATTGGGTGCATTCTGCAGTTAACTAGAGGAGTCCCCTCCCCCCTCCCACCCACCCACCCACCCTCATGGACACACAAAGGGCGTGGGGTCTGTCCGTCAGGCGGAGCGGTCAATCGCGTCCCTCTCCCCCACGATCAGGGCAGTGCAATACACAGATGGATGAGTTCCCCCCCTCCTAAAGGTTCAACCTAGAGAGAGAAAAAGACAAGAAAGTTACACATTTTGACATCATTATGCCCAGTAGGGAGGGTATAACCAAAATCGGTATTCCAGTACAAGTAATTTGTTACCACGGTAACATGTACGAAGGGTTTTCACATCTTTGACAAATTAATTTCCACAAGCTGTTTTTGTGATTAATGTGTACAGATTATTTCTTTTAAATCGATTTTTTTTTTGATTCACACCGATACGCCGGCGAATCTTTCATTGAAAAGAACCAACACCAATGAACGATTCATACACGAATCAAATGCTGCTTCCTGCGAGCAAGTTCTTCGAATGTATCCTTTCCATGACGTTTCCAGTCTTTGTATAACGTACAAATCTTTATACAAATCCTGCCTAAAGATTTGTAAAAATTGATTCACAGTTTGACAGATTCATTGACAAGAACCGACTACAAAAGGACGATTCACTCACAACCCGAACAACTTCTGGTGAGCAATTTTTATGAATGCCACTGCAATGATGTTTCCAGTCATTGTGATAACATAAAATTATTATTTTTTTTTAATAATTTTGATTAAAGGACCAATTTGAGAACCATTTTGAATGCATAATTGCAAAAAAAACCCCATCTCCAAACATATGTAATAATTGTACATAAGAACCAATTAAACATGCAAAAACAATGTCTAAAGATGTGCTCTCTCAGCAAAGCATGCAGGCATGAGTAACGAGATTCATTCAGTTCCATTCTGTCTCATTTGAGTCATCATCGGCTCAGATATATCTAGAATCTATACAAAGAATTTGGCAATGATCCGCGTTAACTTGCTATAGATCTGAACCACTAAGCTGTTGCTGAAAATTTGAGTCATTGAGTCTGTCATGTATTTGGCGCCATCTCCTGGTGACCATATGTAATTAGTTAATGATCCTCTCTGCCCATATTTGGATGACTTCCACCTCTGGTTGGAGCGAACTAAATCCTAATATGATTGGTTTAGTGCAGTGTTTGCCAACCTTTTTTCTGCCACGGCACACTTTTTATGACTACAAAATTCTACGGCACACCACTAACCCACATAGGCTCTGTTTTCGGTCCGTCTTAGTAGCATGTTTACTTGTGTTTTTTTTTTGGCATAGCCGAATTTCAAACATTACAAGTCACACACAGTGCTCGCATTAGACTCTCATCGTCCGACATTGACCGACAGTGTCGTAAAAATTCAGTCATAATCTATTATTACTCATCATTTTAAATTTCATATTTGAATGACAAGACATTTAAATGACTTATTTTCATTCACATTTTTATTTTTAATCATGAACTTACAGGACGAGCATCTAGCAGATTACCCGAAAAAAATCTGGCGAGCAAGTTTTATGAATAACATTTCAATGACGTTTCAAGTCATCATGATTATCATATAATTATTTTTTTTTAAATAATTTTGATTCAAAACAATTTGCCGACAAATCATCCTGATCAATTTGAGAACCATTTTGAACGCTTGATTGATTCTTAACAACGATTCACTCAAAATCGCAGTTTTACTCTACACAAGAGTAATATCTAGCCCGATGAGACATCTTAGACCAGAGCATAACTTGAGTTGTTTTTTATTGAAATTGAAAATGAAGTGTGTAACTTTTTAGATGTTAAAATCCATTTTTATTCCAGCTTAATATGCAGAGACAACTACATGTATGCAATCCGTAGGTTGATTTCCTCAACATCTGTAAACACGTGTCTCTGTGGCGCTTAAAAACATCGCTTGGTTTATGCGAGTGTGCCAACTGCCTGGCACCTAACTCAAACAATGGCGTGAGTTTGAGGCGGGAATATCTGTATGTTCGATCAGCGGCTGATAGGTGGATATTTGGTAAATCTGTTTGAAAACCAAAATTTTTTTTTTCCCCCCAATTCCATTTGGTCGCAGAAATGACACTTCAGCATTAAGATACTATTCATGTCCATGACTTTTACACTAGCCTGACAGCGTGTGCTGTGTGTGAAGCAGAGGGGGCGGGGCTACACGCCATAGCATGCAGAGAGGCGTTCCTTCAGTATGGGAGGAAACTGCTCCGAGAACTGCTGCCAGTTCTCCTCGCCGACCTGGTCCTTAAAACCGTGCAGGATCTACACAAAGACACAACATGAACTCTTAAACATTTCACCCGTGTAACCATTGTAACCATGCAGCTCCATGATTGTGTGCGCCTAACCTTGTAGAACATGTCCCTCAGGTCATCTTTAGGGTTGACCCAGGACGCCACCGCATCACAGAAGAAGATGAAATCCTGAAGAGAGAGAGAGATGCAACGAAACTATTTACAAATGAACACCCAAGATCAGTGCATCACTGTGATGGCAAGACATCAGAATTCACCTGGACCACACCCCCAGGATTTACACCAATCATCACGCAGATGCCTCTGAAGGCGGAGTCCTTTTCTTCGTTATCTCTGATGTTCCGTAACGACGTGCACCTGCAAAAAGACGGTCAAAAATATGATAACATTTAAGCAACATAACCTTGTGTACGTACGCATTGGTGTTATTCTCATCAATTCAAACGCAAAGTTTTATGGTGACTCACCAAGGTCTGATGAATTGTTGCAACATGGGTGCCACTTCCTGTGGACAGACGTAACCCAGGCGACCGATCGTTATGGCTATAAATAGAAGGGGGAGGAGTTAGACAACATTACAGAAAATATACAGTATATTAATATAGAAAACTAATATATATATATATATATATATATATATATATATATATATATATATTAAAGATTTATGTTTGAATAAAGCTATAAATGAATGGTAATGATCAGCTGTATGTTGAGTGGGAAGTGAGAGGTGGTACCGGTGTTCTCCAACAGGGTTTTGGGAGTATTGGGTCTGTTAATGATCTCCACCAGATGAGGAAGAACCAGAGCAACATAAGGCTGCATCTCCACACCTACAACAGAACAGGGTCAGGTCAATTTAATGCTGCACACGCAGACTATTTGTGACCCCGATGAGATTAAGAGCGTCAAAGGAGTCATAGCCAAAAAAATGACGAAAATATGTAATGTGTTTATTGCTGTAAATTATATATTATAGCAAGGGATTTGAGATACAATACTCACATTTTCATTTGTAACATGATAAATACTGAAATGAATGATTTTATTGACACTACGTTTTATAATTTTGTGCAAAATATATATGTGGGCTTCCATTGATTTCAATCGTGTCTGGGTTTATTTCAGCAAAAAACACCTGCTGATTCTTGTCAGTTCAGGAGCTTCTTTTCAAACATTAGAAAGTTTAAATAGACCTTAATATCAATCTGCACGAGCGACAAACAGGTCAACAGTTAAAGCAAAAAAAAGCGACTTCAGACGGGTTCCGATGTCTGTGGAGATTTTTTAGTGTCATTGCCAATATTTTAAGAACAGCTTATATTTAGGACATTTTAGGCCTGATACGTGTCAAAATAATGTGTTTTCTGGATGCTGATGCGTCGGGTTGATGAATGAACTATATGACATGCCACCTATGAAGCAAAAACAGAAAAGAGTTGATTGCTTAAACCGCTTTTATGATATTAATCTCGGTGGAATTGCCCCAAATTACGATTTAACTTTTTTTTATTTGAATACTAATTTTAGACTTTTTAATACCAAAATTGACATACTTTAGTGAATAGAATCCCGGAAAATATCAAATATTTTGTTCTGGCAATTTTAGAGTGTGTAGTTCTGTGTATCAAGTTTGAGACTGACCTGTTAAAGGGATATTTCACCCAAAAAATGAAAAATTTGTCATCATTTACTCACCCTCATGTTGTTCCATGTGAGTTTCTTTCTTCTGTTGAACTCAAAAGAAGATATTTTGAAGAATGTTGGTAATCAGACAGTTGACGGTCACCATTGATTTCCATAGTATTTTTTTCCTACTATGGCAGTCAATGGCTACCTCCAACCGTCTGGTTACCAACATTCTTCAAAATAGCTCCTTTTGTGTTCAACAGAAGAAACTCATATGGGTTTGGAACAACATGAGGGTGAGTAAATGACAAAATTAAAATATTTGGGTGAAATATCCCTTGAACGTTTTTTTACTACAAATTTACTCCAAATGTTACACAGCAGCCCAGTGAGAGAATTAAATTTTATATATTAATTTATATATTAATGACATTTTCTACTGATATTTCATTTTACTACTAAAGTTGTACAAATCATTCCACTGAATTGACTTGGTAATTGTTGCTACAATTAAGCTCTTGTGGGACACCCATTCATTTTTGGACATGCACATCATCATAAATAGGCCTGTTTTACAAAACTTTAAGACTTTTCCCATAAATGAAAATGGGAGAATCTCATCTTTAATGTGGTATATGGCACATAGTCAGGATAATTATGGTTCAAATGTGTTGCAGTTTTAAAAAGAAGCTTGTTTTTACATTTACAGTTCTCAAAAACATGACTTTCCTTTTAAGATCAAGAGATTTTAAATAAAATGTATGAGTAATATACACTACTTCCATGGTGCTTTTTGTCATGTTTGGAGCTTGACAGTAACGACCATGACTGGATTTAGCTCATCATGCTGAAGCCCAATCTGATAAAAATCACTATCGGATCAGTGCATCCCTAATCAAGATTGTTCAAACAATATTTTTACCCAGTCCTATACCTAATAAAATGTACAATCTATGTCATTCCTCAGGAAGATTATCCAACACTAATATTAATGAATGGGCAAAGAAATGAATCAGTCACGTATCAGCGTACGTAAAGAGCAAGATAATGCTCACCCATCTGCATGCAGATCTCTCCGATGGCCCATGTGGCGTTATTACAAACAGAGATGAACTCAGGGTTCAGATTTGTCCCCAGGATTGGCATGAACTCCGCTAAACACACACAAAATGCACAGTTACTACATTTGACTCCATATACATACAGAAGGGCACATCAGAGCTCATGCAGATTAAATACGCTCGTGCCGTCTTACCGATACAGGGTTTGACGTGTGGAAAACAGGCCTTGGTCAGATCGCCCAGCAAAGCAAATGAGCTCTGCCGCACCTCTGGCATGGTGTCCTATAAACAGAGGGAGTGAATTTAAAAGCCAGATTATTAAAAGCCAAATTGGTTATTATACCAACTAATTTGGTTTCTGTTGATAGGTCAGATATATCTAGAATCTATACAAAGAATTTGGCAATGATCCACGTTAACTTGCTAAAGATCTGAACCACTAAAGTGTTGCTGAAAATTTGTATCATTATTAAGTCTGTCTATTTGGCGCCATCTCCTGGTGACCATATGTAATTAGAGTTAATGATCCTCTCTGCCCACATTTGGATGACTTCCACCTCTGGTTGCAGCGATCTAAATCCTAATACGATTGGTTCAGCGTTCAGTGACACTGGACAACGTACTACATCCTTTCCGATTTAGCCATCTGATCCAGGAAAGCTAACGTGTTTTTAGCCAGCTAGCACATTGTGCTATGTGCAGATTGTGCTTCGAGTGGAGTATCTCATGATCTATGCATCTGATTACATTGTGTAAGAGCTTGTTTTATACGTCATACATGTTGTTATACGTAAAAACACTGCATATCAGCAACATCCGTTTACATGCAACATTAAGGTCAATATACTAATATAGCTATTAATCACTATAATTTTGTCTGCGAGTATGACAAATTGGCTGGTGGTATTCTACTCTTTGAGAGCTTTTCAATGACATGACACATGGCTATTTGATTAATTTGATGTTTTACCGATAATATATGTACAGTACAAAATGTATAAATAATTATTAGAACGGAACAATTTGCACATTTCTAGTTCTATTAAATACGGGCCAATGAAAGAGATGTGTGTAGCCTGTGAGACCAAGCACATAGACACAATGTACCTGCATACACTGGAACAGAAGTGTCATGATGTTGCTACGTGCAACCAGCTGGTCCACGTGTCCACCGAGACCCTCAGCCAATCCGCTGAGCAGATCCAAAGCGACGATCATAAAGTCTTTATCAGGAGCCTCGTACTGATCCGGCTGCTGACTGTACATCTACACACAGAGAGGCAGGTGAATGATTGTGTATGCCACTGATTTAATTGGACACGTGTACAAGCGAGCGTGTTCTTACCATGGCTTGTGCGAGTGTTTTCTGCACCAGAGTAACACAGCGCTGATAGACAGGCTCACAGTACGGGAGGAAACCACTCTGCAGCGCTGTAGCCACAGACGACAAACACTACACACAAACAAACAGAATGAGAGTCACTTATCCATGATTCATTAACACTGCGGTAAATGTCTGTCGTGTCTCACCTCCAGCAGGGGAAACAGGTCTTTATCTTCATCCTTCAGTTCATTCCATTTCTGGATCAGAGGCGGCATCAGTTTCTGTATGTATTCCTGTGTACACAAAAAAAATGATCAGGCCACAGACCTAGCAGCAGTCTGACATAATGTCCTGGCTGTCTTCCAAGAGCTGCTCCTTAACAAGTGGCTCTATTAAACGGAAAATAAATGAACCGTCAAACGAGTCACTGGACGTTACCGGTTGGTTTAGATGATGTCCCACTGAATCAGCCAGGGTGCCGATGGCGTCGTAGAGGATGAGCAGATTCTTGTGCTGATACTTCCCAAACGCAAACACCAGTGTGTCCAATATAAAGCTCAGATATGGAACCAGCTCTGTACAAGCCTCCTCCTCCAGAGTGGCAAACGCACTGAGAAAGATAACACTCAAATGATTTGGCTTTAAATATCAATATTGTCGCAAGAAAAAGTATGTGAACCCTTTGGAATCGGCTGGTTTTCTGCATTTATTGGTCATAAAATGTGAGCTCATCATCAGTCACAAGTTTAGACAAACACAATGTGCTTAAGCAAACAACACAAACAGTTATAATATTTCGTGTTTTAATAAACATATCCCATTAAACATTCACAGTGCTGTGGGAAAAGTAAGTGAACCCTTGAATTTAATAATGGGTCAATCCTCCTTTGGCAGCTGCGGATTAGACCTGCAGACCCCTCTTAGGATGTCTGGTGTGAACGGCTCTCTTGAGGTCATTCAGCATCTCTATTGGGTTGTTTATAGGCAATTTGTCTAAAGATGAAGACAAGATGAATATCTAAGCTCTTCCAGATAACTTTGTAACCCTTTCCAGGTTTATGCAAAGCAACCATTCTTGCTCGTAGGTCTTCTGAAATCAGTTTTTTGTGTGGTCCACTTCAGCAGATGCTGAAACTCAAAACATTTGAGTGCTTTTTATAAGTCAAAGTAGTTCTAACCCATACCTACAATCACCTAAAATAATTGGATGCTAGGTTTGCCTAGGTGTTCCCACACTCTTTCCTACCTAACCTGGGAATGTATGAATGTTGCATTGCATATGTTCAAGAACAATACAATAAATGCGTTTGTTATTAGTTAAAACAGATTGTGTTTGTTCATTATTGCAACTTAAATGAAAATCAAACCCACATTTAAGTCTTTTCAAATATTTTATCTTGCCACTGTATATCAAACATTACACACACCTGCAAGCAGCCTCCTGGACCCTCTTGTTGCCATCCAGGATGCGTTTGAGCAGTTCTGTCATGAGTGGTTTGAGGTGCGCGTCTGGGGGCTGGCTCACTACCCAGTGTGCATAGCGGCTGAGCGTCCAGCAAGCGATAGAGCGAACCAGAGCCTTCTTATCACACAGACACTGGATGAGGTGTGGGATCAGCTCGGGCAGATAGGGAACCATACCCTGCATACAGCCTGACAGAGGGACGCGTGTTCAAATATTTTGTGTATTATAATACAATAATAAGTATCTTGTAATCAACCTTATAGGCATGTCATTATTTAGATATCTAGGTAAATGCATGTAAGAGATACAAACCCTCTGCAATGGCTCCCAGCACCAATATTCCAGACTCTTTAATGACCCAATCGGGGTGGAACAGCAGACCCTTCAGTAGAGGCAGCAGGTGCGGCAACAGATCGTCTCGAAATACGTTAGCCAGAACGTCCAGTGCCGCTGCAGAACATTTTCCTATAAACACAAAACATATACATCATACACGTGAAAAAAACCATCTGACTGACAAAAAGACAATAATATATAATAGAATAGCACTTTCCGTTATGGATCCCGGAGTTCTGATTGGAAAGTTTACTCACGTAGGTTCCAGTCAGACAGTGTGTCATCGTCATCATCCTCGTCTTCATCGATGTCCTCTCCCTCCTCGCCCTCTCCTCCCTCGTGCTGCAGAGTAACAGTTCGAGACTTGTGGAAGCGAGGCTTGATATCCTGCTCGCTGTCTGGAACGGTGTCATCCTCCTCCACATCACCCTGAGAGAGAGAGAGAGAGAGAGAGAGAGAGAGAGAGAGTTCAGCTAATTATGTCCGATTCATAAATTAATTGCTGGTTTGTTTTAATGAAACAAAGATTAATTAATCTTTACCAAACAAGTACTCTGAATTAGTCAGACAGCTCATTCACTCACTGAATCAGTTATTGCGACTACCAAGTTAACTCAATTGCTGCATCAGTTTTGGGAATTCCTGAATCGGCTCACTCACCGAATCGGCTATAGCAAATCGGCTCTCACCGAATCGGTAATAGTGATTATTGAATAAACTGGCTCACCAAATCATTAATATCCATTACCAAGTTAACTCACTCACTGAATCAGTTTCAGCCAAAAAGTATTTTTAAAGGACAAATGTATTTAACCTTCAGTAAGATGATGTCAATCTCGGAATACTTCATTCCATTCACCAGGATTGGGATGAGTCTGTGAAGAAACACATTTAACAAAGACTACGTAACTCCACATTAATCCACATGCCATTCAGACCATCAGAATTATAGTCAATCTCTCAAACATTACGTAAAGTTAATACTCACTGGACCAGGTGTCCTGACAGAGCCTCTTTACAGATGGGCTGCTCCGCTAGAGTCAGCCAGAACTCACACGCCTCCAGAGCCACGTTCTCATCTGCATCCTGTGTGCGCTGCAGCATGTACTGCACAGAGAGAGACAAAGGAGATATAAACCACCTATCAGAAACTGTCAGAGGAATAGCAAGGATCCTTTAAACTAGAGTCTCAGAGGGACTGACAGGTGTGATACCTGTATGATGCTGTGCATGTGTGGTATGAGACGGTCGATTCGCACTTCCAGCAGCATGACCAGAGCTCTGCACACGTTCTTCCTCACCTCACAGTCTTCATCACCCGCCAGAGCAAACAGAGACTGAGAAAAACACACAGGACCATGAACCAAACTGACCCAGCAGAATTAATAATGCAGGAAATTAAAAAGCGAAGTAGCGATTAGAGGAACTTATCAATATTATCAAGAGTTTGATATCATGCTTTTACTGATACAAACACTCACAATAATTATTGTGAAATTCTAATGTCCTGTTCCCATTTATTGGAGGTAAACTCACCTCAATGAATGTGTCGATGTTGTCCATGAGAGCCTGAGCTCTGCCGATGATAAACTGATTTACACAAGCTATAGCATGAGACCTACAGAGAGAGAAGTTGCTTTTAAGTTTAACTTGTTTTTTAAAGAAACAAAACGTGATTAGGGGTATGTCTGGGTATCTCAGCGAGTATTGACGCTGACTATCACTTCTGGAGCCACGAGTTTGAATCCAGGACGTGCTGAGTGACTCCAGCAGGTCTCCTAAGCAACCAAATTGTCCCGGTTGCTAGGGAGGGTAGAGTCACATGGGGTAACCAAATTGTCCCGGTTGCTAGGGAGGGTTGAGTCACATGGGGTAACCAAATTGTCCCAGTTGCTAGGGAGTCACATGGGGTAACCTCCTCGTGGTGGTGATTAGTGGTTCTCTCAATGGGGCGTGTGGTGAGTTGTGTGTGGATCGTGGAGAGTAGCATGAGTCTCCACATGCTGTGAGTCTCCGCTGTGTCATGCACAACGAGTCACGTGATCAGATGCGCGGATTGACAGTCTCAGAAGCGGAGGCAACTGAGACTCGTCCTCCACCACCCGGATTGAGGCGAGTAACCGCACCACCACGAGGACCTGCTAAGTAGCGGGAATTGGGCATTCCAAATTGGATAAATAAAACAATGAAAGAAAACGATGTTTATATATCATGTTGCTAAAAATAACTTTTCCTGGCCTAGAAAGGGAAATGTAAAAACTCCCTGATATTTTATGGTTTTCCATGACCGTGGGACCCAAAATACAAAAGACACGATATTCATAGAGCGAGGATTGTTGGAGTGTACCTGATCTTGGGGCTGCAGTGTTTGAAGAACTGCAAAAATTTAGGGATCATGATGTTGAGGGGTCGATTCAGAGCATCACTGTCCAGCAACTCGGAAGAGTCCTCACAGATCTTTTGCAGCGCACCAAAAGAGCCCTATACAGACAGTTCATCGGAGCAAACCAGGACCAAACAATATCAGAGAGGTGTGGAGTACTAACCCACCGCCAAATGCAAAAGTTAATCCTTTTATGAATAACAGTCTCTTTAAAAGTAGATTGTGAATCAGTATGCATTGATTAAAGTTGCAACAGCCCTCAATATGTTCCACAGTTACATCGTTGTGCATTTTACCTCGCAGGTGTTGTAATCTTCTGAATTAAGTAGGTTGCAGAGTTGAGGCAGAAGCTCTGGCCATGACTGCAGTTCGCCTTTAGAGGCGATAGTAGTGATGAGAATACCTGCAGACCAACACGCAATCAGTCAACACTTACCACTCACAGCTCTGTATGACCGTCACCACATACAACAAAACACATTCCTCTAACAAATATCAACTACTGTACAAACTAAAATCACAATGGGACATGGTTGCTGACTGTCAAACACATATACACCATTTCATCCTCATATAACACACTTGATGTTTAGAATGGGATTCTGTGATCTCCAAGAACCCATCCCATGTTTACCCACTCAACCTGGGTTGAGACTGACCGATGGTGGCGCGGATGAGAGGGGACGGGTCTCCGATGTTGTTGAGACACTCCCTCTTGATGAAGTCAGCCACAGCAGGAGGAAAGTTCTGATAGTGGGCCTTCACATTGTTCTTGAGAATCAGGCCGCTCAGAGAACGGGTCGGCTCATCTGAGGACAGACAGAGAGGTGTTTTCCATCAGGTCGTTGACGCTCGGGAGAATCTACGGGTTTCAGAGTGATGTATGATGGGAAAACACAGACCTTCAGATTTGAGGCTAGTGAGGACAAAAATGAGATAGTTGTTGAAGTCAGGATACTGATTCAGCTGCTCCAGTTTCTAAAGGAAACAATATGATGAGTAAAACTCACCACAAATACAGAAAACAGTTCTGATCTGGGGCCAGTGAGCTTTCCATACAATATAAACATCAGGATAAAAAGAGACCACAGATTTGCACTCATTCAAATTGAGAAGGGATTACTAATATATTGTGTGATAATATACTCAAAATTGAAAGAATTTAAATGAATTTCTGCACATGACATTAATCAAACCGTCCATTTTTAAACAAAGAAACACTGAATCAACACTGAACATATATGAAAAATGCTCATTGAAATCCCTGCGTGGCATTTTACATGTCATGTTTAGTGGAAAAACATGCATACTTCAGGTAAACGTATTGCCACTTCTTACTACATATCGTTATATTGCAGCATTTAAGGCTACGTCCACATTAATCCAGATACATTTGAAAAGGGCATTTTAGTTTTCGAAACCTTCCGCCCAGTCTGAGGTCCTGAGCGCTCTGGACCAGGTTTTCATTAAGGATATGTCTGTTTTGCTGCATTCAGATTTCCTTCATCCCTGACCAGTCCCCAGTCCCAGCTGCTGAAAACACCCCACAGCAGGATGCGACCACCACCATGCTGCACCGTTGGGATGGTGTTGCGCAGGTGATGAGCGGTGCCTGGTTTCCTCCAGACATGACGCTTGGAATCGAGGCCAAACTGTTCAATCTTTGTATCATCAGACCAGAGACTCTTGTTTCTCACAGTCTGAGAGTCCTTCAGGTGCTTGTTTGTGTCTCGCACTGAGGAGAGGCTTCCGTCTGGGCACCCTAACGTAAAGCCCAGCTCGGTGGAGTGTTGCAGTGATGGTTGTCCTTCTGCAAGTTTCTCCTGTCTCCACACATGATCTCTGGTGCTCCCCCAGAGTGACCATCGTGCTCAGTTTGGCTGGGCAGCCAGCACTAGGAAGAGTCCTGGTTGTTCCACACGTCTCCCATATAAGAGCCACTGTGCTCTTGGGAAACTTGCAAATATCGATACAATATCACGATACTTTAACATATCTGTATTTTTTCCCACTATAATGTCAGTGACGGAAGGCCAAAACGAAGCAAAATTAATACGTTTTCAAGCCTTATATTGACGGTGCTCTAGATTAGTGATATGCTACGGTGGCCAATTAATCGTCCAACAACGAACTAGTCGTTAAGTGGGGTCGACTACTCAGATTAATATTTTTAGTGGTGGTGGTTTTAATAGGAGACGCAATTCTCATTAATTGTGAGACGCAACTTCTTGGAGCATTTTTGCATGATTATCACTTGCTGTGCTTAGCAGTCAGCACGGTAAAACCCTCTGCACTCAGTTTTGTCTCTCAAATGCTTTAAATGGAGTCCTTTAATACACCGCTGCCATAACAGCCATCAAAGAGCCACATCAGCAACAACATATTACAAGATAATCGCTGTCAGACATTAAACCCTCTACTGCGAGTCATTTTCCTGTATTTGTGAGGTGCTGTGGAGAGATTAAAGTCTTTTGCTGGTCTAGTCTGACACTGCTTAAATAAAGTTGCAGTTCGAAAGGTTAAAATGCCCATTGTCTATAACTACATGTGTAAATGCATCATTATCTTGTAGTTCTGCGCTTTTACCGTAAATGCGCAGCAAGAATCGCCCTTAGGCTCACAAGCTTTCTGTTTACATTTACATTTATGCATTTGGCAGATGCTTTTATCCAAAGTGACTTACAGTGCACTTATTACAGGGACAATCCCTTCCCGGAGCAACCTGGAGTTAAGTGCCTTACTCAAAGACACAATGGTGGTGACTGTGGGGATTAAACCAGCAACCTTCTGATTACCAGTTATGTGCTTTAGCCCACTACACCACCACCAAAGCTACTTACAGTGCACTTATTACAGGGACAATCCCCCCGGAGCAACCTGGAGTTAAGTGTCTTACTCAAGGACACAATGGTGGTGACTGTGGGGATTGAACCAGCAACCTTCTGATTACCAGTTATGTGCTTTAGCCCACTACACCACCACCAAAGTGACTTACAGTGCACTTATTACAGGGACAATCCCCCCGGAGCAACCTGGAGTTAAGTGTCTTACTCAAGGACACAATGGTGGTGACTGTGGGGATTGAACCAGCAACCTTCTGATTACCAGTTATGTGCTTTAGCCCACTACACCACCACCAAAGTGACTTACAGTGCACTTATTACAGGGACAATCCCCCCCCGGAGCAACCTGGAGTTAAGTGTCTTACTCAAGGACACAATGGTGGTGACTGTGGGGATTAAACCAGCAACCTTCTGATTACCAGTTATGTGCTTTAGCCCACTACACCACCACCAAAGCTACTTACAGTGCACTTATTACAGAGACAATCCCCCGGAGCAACCTGGAGTTAAGTGCCTTACTCAAGGACACAATGGTGGTGGCTGTGGGGATTAAACCAGCAACCTTCTGATTACCAGTTATGTGCTTTAGCCCACTACACCACCACCAAAGCGACTTACAGTGCACTTATTACAGGGACAATCCCCCCGGAGCAACCTGGAGTTAAGTGCCTTACTCAAGGATACAATGGTGGTGGCTGTGGGGGTCGAACCAGCAACCTTCTGATTACCAGTTATGTGCTTTAGCCCACTACTCTTCCACCACTCCACATCGAAGCATGTCATTCTGCATTCAGGATGGGGTTTTGTGCTGTTATTTATTGGAGCCTTTATTTCTTACTTCTAGTTGTGTGCAATGCTATAGTAATTTAGCCTTTTCGTTTCTTGAATATCTGGTAGTCACCATGTTGAAATGCTGAACTTAATATCCGTTTATCCCTCTGAAACGCATCTGATCGAGGTCCCATGACCATAACAGAGTCTAATTATACAATATTACCCTCAACACAGACTAGTCAATTCAAACAACCGACCGACTAGTCGACTATGAAAATAGGCAGTTTTGCACATCCCCACTCTAGATTCACTAATTGCACATTTGCATAATTACAAATATGCTCGGCTGTTAAAAGCTCTTAAGTAACCCCGTAACACCGGGAGTTTGTGAACAGATGAGATCGTCAAGTGAAATGTTGCCGTTACAAATGGACTACTTCAACATATGCCCTATTTGGACAGGACAGTTTTCCCCCGAGGAGGTTTGGGAATCACAGATGTACAGAATCTCACAAGTCTGTGTTTTTCCTCACACAACCTTTGTAAAAATTCCAGAGCAAATTACCTACTGTTTTTCGGCAACCTCAGGGTCCTCTGAGAAGTCTAATCCCATCCGAATGCGAATGTCTGTGATAGCGGATGTTGAACTCTTATGTATTTTTACCTACATGATCTACCGTTAAGATCGTACTTATATGCACGGTGCATGCAATCTTCTGCCTGCTGCACGACTTTCAATTTGTATATACATTTTTTTTGCCATCCAACGAAAAATACGAAAATAAAACGAACAAGGAGAGCCAAATCACAGAAACTGCTTTTCATTTCATTGGGTTAATTATAATCAGCCACTTCTATAAACTCATGCCAATTTATAATGTATAATTAATAAACTACAATTAAATTATTTAAAATGATACATTTTAAGAAGATCATCACCTTTTATCACATATGCATTCAACGTCCTGTAATGGCCACATTTAGAAAAACACACCAACCTCGAATCAGTACATTAAATATCAGATGATGGCGATAATTGTATCTCGCACATCGTTTAGAAAACCAATCCTGTTCGAAAAGGTCTATAGTCTTACGACAACTCGCAATAATTCATACAAGATTGCGAAACCACAAGATATTGCACATCTTGGCTATTAAGAAAAGGTGCGAATTTTATTCCCTTTGAGATCAGCCAATCGAACAGAAGTTCGCATTTATACAATACAAGCGTAACATTTTAGCTAGCCTCCTGTTCAACATTTATTAGGTTAATTAGGTCAAAAAAAGTTCCTTGATTCCCTTATTTTTTTCTATGGGAATAAAAGTCATGCATTTTTGTATGAGCACAATGTTTTTGCCATCTCCTTCCATTGAGTAACCCGAGACAGGGTTGGACTAGTTTCACATTGACGATGGTTCATTGTTCGTCCAGTTGGAACACTCAATTTCACATGGCATTCTGTGATAACCAGGATTAAAGACCTCCACACACACTCTGATCCGATTCTAGTGATACAAGCGTACCTCTTGAACTGCTCGTTGCGTGGCCGTATCTGGTGACTGCGAGTCCTTCAGAAGCTGCAGCACCTGCTGTAATCCCTGCTCATCTGGCTGCCACTCCATTCTCTGCCACACACACACACACGAAGATTAAAGAACACTGTATGTACTAGTGCCCTGCCAATATACATCTGTCGGATATTAAGCCTTTCACCGATATATCGGTATTGACATATGTATACCGATATGCGTAGATATTTTTCAGAACATATAATGCAAATAACAATGGTTTAGAATTGATGTCATAACATAGTTTGTCCAGCAGATCGTGCTCTTTCTCCATTGTTTACAGAGCTGAGCTGGCGGTGGCTCTACAGACAGAGTGGAGTTAAGCGGTGTCTTCTCGGTAAGTTGCTAACTAGTTCGCACAATACATACTGGAAAGTTAATAAACAATGACCCCATCATGTTTCCTTTTCAATATAACTAATATAACATAAACCCTGTCCTTGACAATCATGTCACTCATGTTTATCACATCTGGTTGCTGTTAGCCAGCTATAGTTTATCAGTTCAGTCAGTAATTTAACAGATTGAAAGATAAACATCAGAGCATCTATTTTCAGCTCAGCAGACAACGGTGCGGTGGTGGATTGTGTCTGTTGAGTGCCGATTTCACACTACGTTGTTACCTAGTTGGTGAGACGCAATGCTGGAAAGTAAATTAAATCCATATTTAACTCTCTGTGACAACGAGCTTATAGCTAACTAGCTAACCACGTAGCTACTTTCATTGCTTGACAGCTGAGTGGAAGCTAAAGTGTAAACATGTATTCACCAAACGGTTTTGTTCAGGATTCACAGTACGGTACACCCCCTTCATCCGAACAATTCCAGTCGTTTACATTTTATAAATGCAATATTAAAAAGTCGTTGAAACGTTGAAAGTTTCCCCTGAACTTGTATAGCAGAATATGGTGTACCGCCTCTAACGCCGTAGAATTTGTTGATGATGTATAATAATAATAAATAATGTCAAATATTCTTTGATAAAAGTACCTTTGCATAGTCATATCAGTGCAAAATTCACATAGAAAAGGTCTGTTTTCATTCCAGCTCAAAAATGTATTATATCAGCCACCATATCGGTAATGGGTGAATTTTCCCCCTCTAAAATCAGTATCGGTCGGGCTCTAGTATGTACCAACCCTCCTGGGCATTAGAGACTGTGAGACTGTGATCTCCACAGGGAAAGAGCACAGAAAACAGGCGAGGTGCCCAGGTCTTCCCTCAGCAAAGATTTGGCTTAAAAGAACTAAAATAATCAGGACATAACACACAAATATCATCACACTGGAGATCAGCTGTACTCATCTTATACAAGTGCAGGTGTGACTGTGTGTACATACCACATCATGTGTGTATATGCAGTTGCAGTAGTTAGTTATGTGGTCTGTATGTGTATATGACGGAATGTGTGAATACCTGTGAGGTAAGTACATGTATGAGTGTGTGTGTATGTGAGGACGTGTATAGGTGCGCGAGGACGTGTATAGGTGCACGTATATGTGTTCAGGCGTGTGTATATGTGAGGATGTGTGTATATGTGTTCAGGTGTGTGTGTGTGTGTGTGTGTGTGTGTGTATGCGAGGATGTGTTCAGGTGTGTGTGTGTGTGTGTATATATGTGAGGATGTGTTTAGGTGTGCGTATATGTGAGGATGTGTTTAGGTGTGCGTATATGTGTTTAGGTGTGCGTATATGTGTTTAGGTGTGCGTATATGTGTTTAGGTGTGCGTATATGTGTTTAGGTGTGCGTATATGTGTTTAGGTGTGCGTATATGTGTTTAGGTGTGCGTATATGTGAGGATGTGTTTAGGTGTGCGTATATGTGAGGATGTGTTTAGGTGTGCGTATATGTGTTTAGGTGTGCGTATATGTGAGGATGTGTTTAGGTGTGCGTATGTGTGTTTAGGTGTGCGTATATGTGTTTAGGTGTGCGTATATGTGAGGATGTGTTTAGGTGTGCGTATGTGTGTTTAGGTGTGCGTATATGTGTTTAGGTGTGCGTATATGTGTTTAGGTGTGTGCGTATACGTGAGGATGTGTTTAGGTGTGCGTATATGTGAGGATGTGTTTAGGTGTGCGTATATGTGTTTAGGTGTGTGTGTATATGTGAGGATGTGTTTAGGTGTGTGTGTGTATATGTGAGGATGTGTTTAGGTGTGCGTATATGTGAGGATGTGTTTAGGTGTGTGTATATGTGTTTAGGTGTGCGTATATGTGTTTAGGTGTGTGTGTATATGTGAGGATGTGTTTAGGTGTGCGTATATGTGAGGATGCGTTTAGGTGTGCGTATATGTGTTTAGGTGTGTGTGTATATGTGAGGATGTGTTTAGGTGTGTGTGTATATGTGAGGATGTGTTTAGGTGTGCGTGTATATGTGAGGATGTGTTTAGGTGTGCGTATGTGTGTTTAGGTGTGCGTATATGTGTTTAGGTGTGCGTATATGTGTTTAGGTGTGTGCGTATACGTGAGGATGTGTTTAGGTGTGCGTATATGTGAGGATGTGTTTAGGTGTGCGTATATGTGTTTAGGTGTGCGTATATGTGAGGATGTGTTTAGGTGTGCGTATATGTGTTTAGGTGTGTGTGTATATGTGAGGATGTGTTTAGGTGTGTGTGTATATGTGAGGATGTGTTTAGGTGTGCGTGTATATGTGAGGATGTGTTTAGGTGTGCGTGTATATGTGAGGATGTGTTTAGGTGTGCGTATATGTGTTTAGGTGTGCGTATATGTGAGGATGTGTTTAGGTGTGCGTATATGTGTTTAGGTGTGTGTGTATATGTGAGGATGTGTTTAGGTGTGTGTGTATATGTGAGGATGTGTTTAGGTGTGCGTGTATATGTGAGGATGTGTTTAGGTGTGCGTGTATATGTGAGGATGTGTTTAGGTGTGCGTATATGTGTTTAGGTGTGCGTATATGTGAGGATGTGTTTAGGTGTGCGTATATGTGTTTAGGTGTGTGTGTATATGTGAGGATGTGTTTAGGTGTGTGTGTATATGTGAGGATGTGTTTAGGTGTGCGTGTATATGTGAGGATGTGTTTAGGTGTGCGTATGTGTGTTTAGGTGTGCGTATATGTGTTTAGGTGTGCGTATATGTGTTTAGGTGTGTGCGTATACGTGAGGATGTGTTTAGGTGTGCGTATATGTGAGGATGTGTTTAGGTGTGCGTATATGTGTTTAGGTGTGCGTATATGTGAGGATGTGTTTAGGTGTGCGTATATGTGAGGATGTGTTTAGGTGTGTGTATATGTGTTTAGGTGTGCGTATATGTGTTTAGGTGTGTGTGTATATGTGAGGATGTGTTTAGGTGTGCGTATATGTGAGGATGTGTTTAGGTGTGCGTATATGTGTTTAGGTGTGCGTATATGTGTTTAGGTGTGTGTATATGTGAAGAATGTGTTTAGGTGTGTGTATATGTGAAGGATGTGTTTAGGTGTGTGTATATGTGAAGATGTGTTTAGGTGTGTGTATATGTGAAGATGTGTTTAGGTGTGTGTATATGTGAAGATGTGTTTAGGTGTGTGTATATGTGAGGATGTGTTTAGGTGTGTGTATATGTGAAGGATGTGTTTAGGTGTGTGTATATGTGAAGGATGTGTTTAGGTGTGTGTATATGTGAAGGATGTGTTTAGGTGTGTGTATATGTGAAGGATGTGTTTAGGTGTGTGTATATGTGAAGGATGTGTTTAGGTGTGTGTATATGTGAAGGATGTGTTTAGGTGTGTGTATATGTGAAGGATGTGTTTAGGTGTGTGTATATGTGAAGGATGTGTTTAGGTGTGTGTATATGTGAAGGATGTGTTTAGGTGTGTGTATATGTGAGGATGTGTTTAGGTGTGTGTATATGTGAGGATGTGTTTAGGTGTGTGTATATGTGAGGATGTGTTTAGGTGTGTGTGAATGTAGGCCGTGTGTTTACGCGCCCGGTTTAACCCAATTCCCAAATCTCACACCGGACTTGTTAACCGACCATACATGACAAATACTGCATTTAACACATGTGTGTGTGTTGTTGTCTATAACGGCGCTGTATAAACACGCACTCAAGCACACAGATGTGATGTAACCGTTAGCCGCTGTGCTAACCCGCCAAACGCTCTCACCGTCAATCCGCGCGATCACTCTGCTCGGACGCTTTCTCTGCCGTCAGAACGCGGGAACGGGTCGCTCGCCGTCGGGTTGTGCGGGATTTCTGCGGGTTTGGATCGCGAAGTGTGCAGTTAATTTTCTTCTCTCGCCGGCGACGCCTGATGCATGGCGGACGCGTTAATCGCTGGCTGAGAATCTGCGCGGCTTCCGTAGAGAGGCGGTGACGTCATTCGTCATTAGCATAAAATACATGCCATATGTAGCTCGTTTCTGAGACTAATCACCGTTAGATATTTATTAGAGAAAAACTACTAAATATATTGAATTATACTGATTAATTGTGATCTATATTAGGTGAATATGGGTTTTGGGGGATTTAAATGAATGCCAATTTAAACAGTGTGTTATTATTATATGTGGTCATTAGCCTCCCTCAACATGTTTATAATGTTGGCATCAGATGTTAAAACAGTGCCATGTTACTTAAACTTGTTCATAAATTCATATATCATAATATGTACATGGGACTCCATTGTACATCAAAAAAATAGCATGGTATAAATACCACGGTAGTGTCCAAAACTATGGAAATCTAGTCTATACTGCTATACACTGAGGACTGCCTTTTATTTAAATAAAATAAAATGTACTAAAGAATGCAGTATGCAACAATAAACGCTTTAAAACAGTATAGAGCTACACTGTTGTCACCTGACCGCACTACATTGCATATTTAAAGGGATAGTTCACACAAAAAATCATTACTCAGCCTCATGCCATCCCAGATGTGTGACTTTCTTCCTTCTGCTGAACCCAAATTCATATTTTCAGAAGAATATTTCAGCTCTGTAGGTTCATACAGTGCAAGTGAATGGTGATCAGACGTTTGAAGGTTCAAAAATGCACATAAAAGTAATCCATGAGACTCCAGAGGTTTAATCCATGTCTTCAGAAGTGATATGATAGGTGTGGGTGAGAAACAGATCAATATTTAAGTCCTTTTTTACTATAAATCTCCACTTTCAACTTCTTTTGTTTCTGGAGATTCACATTCTTCATGCATATCGCCCCCTACTGGGCAGGGAGGAGAATTTCTGTTGAAAAGGACTTAAATATTGATCTGTTTCTCACCCACACCTATGATGTCACTTCTGAAGACATGGATTAGACCACTGGAGTTGTATAGATTACTTTTATGCTGCCTTTATGTGCTTTATGGACCTTCGAACGTCTGATCACCATTCACTTGCATTGTATGGACCTACAGAGATGAAACATTCTTCTGAAAATCTTAATTTGTGTTCAGCAGCAGACAGAAATGTGTTTGAGTTTTTAGGTGAAGTGTAATAAGGGTTAGAGCAACTGATAAATAATGTTTGAAAGTTCAAAAGAGTTCAAAATGGCATATTTACTTATAAAGTTTGCATTCTACCATCTTTACATTAAAATCAGCATAGAAACAACATTACACCGAAGTCTATCGCAAACCAAATTTATTGACACAAACACGGACAGACGCTTCACTTTGGCTAAATTCTGCTATTCCTTCATATTTGACACAACCAGTTTTAACAAGTATACTTTCACTATTTCATATTAAGAACAAGCATCCACACCCTTAGGACCTCTACACCTTCATTCTTCACTCATGAGACGGTTGAAAATAGGTAGAAGGAAGGATGGAGATATTTGAACAAATTGTCCTTTAACATAACGAGCTGATATCACTTTTACTGCAACCCCATTTACAGCAGGCGTTGGACAGCCCGACCACCACGTCCCGCCCCTTCCTGCCTGATGTGCGCAAGGCCTCCAGCACTTCCTCTGAGATGAGTGAGCGGGCGGGGCGGCTGAACACGGGGCCCTCCTGACCCTCTCCATCCCAGCCGGGGGCCTCTGACTCAGGAAGGGGTCTGAATGAGAGTCCAGTGATGGGGTTGGTGCTCCAGCTGTCAGAGGCCTCATCATCATGAGCAGAGAGCAAATCACTGGACAGGTCACCTGATCAGGGACAACAACAAAGAGTAAAGCAAGTTAGGAGATATTGTGCCTGCATGTCAGCTGGCTTACATGTCTCAATGGCATTGTATTCTGATTTTGTTGTTATGTTTGTCTTTTCAAGTCAAAATTACACATTCATTATCAAAAAATATGCAACAAGTCTTAAAGGGACAGTACACCCATGAAAGGAAAACTCTCTCATCATTTACTCACCCTCATGCCATCCCAGATGAGTCTGACTTCCTTCTGGGGAAAACAAATGAAGATTTTTAGAAGAATATCTCAGCTCTTTAGGTCCATATAATGCAAGTGAACGAGTGCCAAAACGGCAGCATAAAAGTAATCCATAAAAGTGGTTTAATCCGTGTCTTCAGAAGTGATATGACAGATGTTAAAGTCCCTTTTTTGCTAGAAATTCTTCTAAAATGTTCATTAAAATTGAATTCATGTTCATCAGATTTTTGTTAAATAAAGAAATGTTTAAGTTAAATTTACTCACTCACTTCAATCTATATTACTTAATTGTATACAATTTAAAATGTACGAAATAAAAATTAAGTTTATCTTTCTTGCATTTTGTTTCGGTGCATATCTTGAGACCAGAACATTAATGAGTGGCCTCGTTTGACTTGGGACATTTGTCCAAGGGTGTAGCAGCCGGGGGGGACATTTAAATCCCAAAATGCACAAGCACAGAGTAAAAAATTAAATTGTGCACATGCACAATTGGCATTATCGTAATTTATTAAATTATTTATTCAAGGACCAGCTTGTGCTCAGTCTTTTATTAGCAAGTGCTCCATTTAATTTTGCGATTCTTGAATCTTTAAAACACTAAAAATTCCACAAGTATATATTACTTATATATCAATACTTAAATCATACTTATATATTAATATATACTGTAATATATTAATACAGCAGTGATCTGCCACCTACTGACAGCTGTGCCCCCCCACTTTTAAAATGACTGCTACGCCCCTGCATTTAACAACCACTTAGTGACCACACAGAACACCCTAGCAACCACACAGAACACTCTAGCAACCACACAGAACACTCTAGCAACCACACAGAACACCCTAGCAACCACACAGAACACTCTAGCAACCACACAGAACACTCTAGCAACCACACAGAACACCCTAGCAACCACACAGAACACTCTAGCAACCACACAGAACACCCTAGCAACCACACAGAACACCCTAGCAACCACACAGAACACCCTAGCAACCACACAGAACAATCTAGCAACCACACAGAACACTCTAGCAATCACACAGAACACCCTAGCAACCACGCAGAACACTTTAGCAACCACACAGAACACTCTAGCAACCACACAGAACACCCTAGCAACCACACAGAACACTCTAGCAACCACACAGAACACCCTAACAACCACACAGAACACCCTAGCAACCACACAGAACAATCTAGCAACCACACAGAACACTCTAGCAACCACACAGAACACCCTAGCAACCACGCAGAACACTTTAGCAATCACACAGAACACCCTAGCAAACACGCAGAACACTCTAGCAACCACGCAGAACACCCTAGCAACCACACAGAACACTAGCAACCACACAGAACACCCTAGCAACCACACAGAACACTCTAGCAACCACACAGAACACCCTAGCAACCACACAGAACACTCTAGCAACCACGCAGAACACTCTACCAACCACGCAGAACACCCTAGCAACCACGCAGAACACCCTAGCAACCACACAGAACACTCTAGCAACCACACAGAACACCCTAGCAACCACACAGAATACTCTAGCAACCACACAGAACACCCTAGCAACCACGCAGAACACCCTAGCAACCACGCAGAACACTCTAGCAACCACGCAGAACACTCTAGCAACGAAATTGCACCACTCCAATAAAACAGTCTGAATGCACGTTTTGCATATTTTTAAACATATATCACCTGACGCATCCAGAGATCTCCTCCAGCGAGAGCCTCCACAGGTGAAGATGACCGCTCGAATGAACTCTCTGCCGCACAGCTTCACTCCGTAGATGGGGAGACCCTCTGTAGCCTGGGCGCTGCCCACGAGCGCCAGCAGCAGGGCGAGAGTGAGAAATGCAGCTTTATACATGATGACAACTAAAGAGTGGGATGTAAGTTTGCCCAGAAGGTAGTGCAAAATCTTCTTGTTTTCTCTCTTTTCCTTCTCTCTCTTGGATGGGTAGGCGGTCTCACATCTTCTCTGCTGGCCCGGAGTCTCTTTTATAGGGGCTAGAGACCCTCTCTCTGACCTAAGCTGTTTGTGTGCCATTCAGATAGAGTGTGATAGCGGGGCAGAGACCTTTAGGAAGACAAAGACCCGGCCTAACACTTCTGTAAATAACCTGTGCACCTCTGTGGAGGTGATGTCAAATGCAGCAACCTAATCTCATCACACCTGACCTTTCTGTTGCCTTACACACAGTCTAATCGCACAGTATAAGGGAATGAACAGTACATTTGCAACACACACACACACACACACACTCACACACTCACACACACACACACACACACATGTGTCTGTGTGTGTGTGTGTGTGTGTGTGTTTGTCTTTTTGGTTCAGTTCACATTAAACTATTATTTATATTGTCAAGCCGGTTCTTGCCATTAATCCCTTTTCATTAATCCCTTTAAACATTACATACAATATTCAATATAGGATACATTCAGTGCTCAGTTTACACAGAATACACAACAAAAAACTCCATATACAAAATAAGATGAAATGTACAATACAGCACAAATGCTACACCAATATTAATGGTAGGTGAAAAGTGCACAATAAGTAGAATAGATGGAACAATCTTGGCTGGACGGCCACTTCTAGTGAGAGTACCTATAGTACTAAATCACCTCCATTTATAGACAGTTTGTCTAACTGTGGACAGATGAATATCTAACGACCACTTCTAGTGAGAGTACCTATAGTACTAAATCATCTCCATTTATAGACAGTTTGTCTAACTGTGGACAGATGAATATCTAACGGCCACTTCTAGTGAGAGTACCTATAGTACTAAATCATCTCCATTTATAGACAGTTTGTCTAACTGTGGACAGATGAATATCTAACGACCACTTCTAGTGAGAGTATCTATAGTACTAAATCATCTCCATTTATAGACAGTTTGTCTAACTGTGAACAGATGAATATCTAATGGCCACTTCTAGTGAGAGTACCTATAGTACTAAACCATCTCCATTTATAGACAGTTTGTCTGACTGTGGACAGATGAATATCTAACGGCCACTTCTAGTGAGAGTACCTATAGTACTAAATCATCTCCATTTATAGACAGTTTGACTGTGGACAGATGAATATCTAACGGCCACTTCTAGTGAGAGTACCTATAGTACTAAACCATCTCCATTTATAGACAGTTTGTCTAACTGTGGACAGATGAATATCTAACGGCCACTTCTAGTGAGAGTACCTATAGTACTAAATCATCTCCATTTATAGACAGTTTGTCTAACTGTGGACAGATGAATATCTAATGGACACTTCTAGTGAGAGTACCTATAGTACTAAATCATCTCCATTTATAGACAGTTTGTCTAACTGTGGACAGATGAATATCTAATGGCCACTTCTAGTGAGAGTACCTATAGTACTAAATCATCTCCATTTATAGACAGTTTGTCTAACTGTGAACAGATGAATATCTAACGGACACTTCTAGTGAGAGTACCTATAGTACTAAATCACCTCCATTTATAGACAGTTTGCCTAACTGTGGACAGATGAATATCTAACGGCCACTTCTAGAGAGAGTACCTATAGTACTAAATCATCTCCATTTATAGACAGTTTGTCTGACTGTGGACAGATGAATATCTAACGGCCACTTCTAGTGAGAGTACCTATAGTACTAAACCATCTCAATTAATAGACAGTTTGTCTGACTGTGGACAGATGAATATCTAACGGCCACTTCTAGTGAGAGTACCTATAGTACTAAATCACCTCCATTTATAGACAGTTTGCCTAACTGTGGACAGATGAATATCTAACGGCCACTTCTAGTGAGAGTACCTATAGTACTAAATCATCTCCATTTATAGACAGTTTGTCTGACTGTGGACAGATGAATATCTAACGGCCACTTCTAGTGAGAGTACCTATAGTACTAAATCATCTCCATTTATAGACAGTTTGTCTAACTGTGGACAGATGAATATCTAACGGCCACTTCTAGTGAGAGTACCTATAGTACTAAATCATCTCCATTTATAGACAGTTTGTCTAACTGTGAACAGATGAATATCTAACGGCCACTTCTAGTGAGAGTACCTATAGTACTAAACCATCTCCATTTATAGACAGTTTGTCTAACTGTGCACAGATGAATATCTAACGGCCACTTCTAGTGAGAGTACCTATAGTACTAAATCACCTCCATTTATAGACAGTTTGTCTAACTGTGAACAGATGAATATCTAACGGCCACTTCTAGTGAGAGTACCTATAGTACTAAATCACCTCCATTTATAGACAGTTTGTCTGACTGTGGACAGATGAATATCTAACGGCCACTTCTAGTGAGAGTACCTATAGTACTAAATCACCTCCATTTATAGACAGTTTGTCTAACTGTGCACAGATGAATATCTAACGGCCACTTCTAGTGAGAGTACCTATAGTACTAAATCATCTCCATTTATAGACAGTTTGTCTAACTGTGAACAGATGAATATCTAACGGCCACTTCTAGTGAGAGTACCTATAGTACTAAACCATCTCCATTTATAGACAGTTTGTCTGACTGTGGACAGATGAATATCTAACGGCCACTTCTAGTGAGAGTACCTATAGTACTAAATCACCTCCATTTATAGACAGTTTGTCTAACTGTGAACAGATGAATATCTAACGGCCACTTCTAGTGAGAGTACCTATAGTACTAAACCATCTCCATTTATAGACAGTTTGTCTAACTGTGAACAGATGAATATCTAACGGCCACTTCTAGTGAGAGTACCTATAGTACTAAATCATCTCCATTTATAGACAGTTTGTCTGACTGTGGACAGATGAATATCTAACGGCCACTTCTAGTGAGAGTACCTATAGTACTAAATCACCTCCATTTATAGACAGTTTGTCTAACTGTGCACAGATGAATATCTAACGGCCACTTCTAGTGAGAGTATCTATAGTACTAAATCATCTCCATTTATAGACAGTTTGTCTAACTGTGAACAGATGAATATCTAACGGCCACTTCTAGTGAGAGTACCTATAGTACTAAACCATCTCCATTT
>JAVLUX010000006.1:3495000-3530000 GCA_032164185.1 Moxostoma hubbsi
AAATGGCGGGTGTTGTAACGTGAGAGTGTTGCACTTTTGTGGTTTGTTTGCTTATCGTGACCATGACGTCAGAACTGCGTTTAACTGACTTGATGGCTATAATGGAAGAGATCAAATGTCAAATCTGTGACTTTTGGCAGGAAAATTAGTCTCTTTATGGTCGTGGTCTGTTTCTCTGGAGTTTATTTTACAGGAGGGACTTCAATATTTAGGCATTTGGTGGATTCAATTCTCTAGAATTGTAATTTCAAGGGGCAACAAAGTTTGTGGAGCGAGTCGTCGAACAGCCATATGTTTGCCAGATCAGCTCCTGCGTGTGGAGGGAGTGGATGGGGCGTGGCCTGCGAGTTAAAGGGGCGTGATTGACATATGTCTATATCCAGTTAAAACAAGAGATTATACACATTACAAAACTGAACTATGCTTATATGACACTTCCTCAATGGTCTTCTTCTTTTTAAAAAGTTAAAATTCACGTGTGATTTCAGATCAATTTTTTTTATTGCAATAAATGTAATAAAGTGACATGTTTTTAGACTGTTTAACACAGGATGACTTCAATTTAAGATTCACTGTGAAATATTATCCAAGAACTGGCACATACGGTCATCACAAGACAGGGCATGTATGGGCCGCCCCTTCCCTTTAATTTGAAGAAAATGAGAGTACTGTTAACCCTTTGTCAGTAAAAAGTTACTCAGAGTTCCTTAGAGGACAAAAATGTTCGCGTCATAAAACCGCCATAATAATATGCTATATTCATATTATTTTACACTTTAAATGAGTACATTTTTTTAACCAACATCAGTCCTGATCATAACTACCAAATATTCATTAATCTTCAGGATTTTAACCCATTTAAATGCCACTGTTGTTTTTTTATGAAAAAAATTATAATAATGCAAAAAATTAATTATTTTCTATATTCAAAATGATCACAGTCTGGGATACGTCAATGAATAGCAACAACATTGATTTTGATGCATTATAATTTTTTGTGCAGTGTCACATTTAAAAAAAATTATAAAATTAAACAAACACTCAGGAACTTAGAGGGCAAAAATATCTATGTCAAAAAACGGCCATAAAAATAGTATTTATTAATATTATTTTCCACTTGCACTTACTTTTTAACCAACATCAGTCCTGATCATAACCACCAAATATTCAATCATTTTCAGGATTTTAACACTTTAAATACCAGTTTGTTTATATTATGCCACTGTTGTTTTTACACACACACACACACACACACACACACACACACACACACACACACACACACACACAGACAGACATCCATACCAACACACACACACACACAGACAGACACACAGACATCCATACCAACACACACACACACACACACACACACACACTTGTATCTGCATCGTGTATTCAGTTGTCCTGCAGGTCTCTATAATACAGGAAACAGAGAATACACACACACACACTGACATCCATACCAACACACACACACACACACACACACACACACACACTTGTATCTGCATCATGTATTCAGTTGTCCTGCAGGTCTCTATAATACAGGAAATAGAGAATTGGGGAAAAGCTTGTATTTGCTCCACAGGATAAACATGAGGAAAATGGCGCCACCTGGTGGAAAATATTACAAATGAAAATTTTGAAGCCAGGACTCCTGAATGAAAGCAGAATATTAAAGAATTCATGATTTTATGCTTTAATGGCACTGGGATCAAATATTGCAGTTTTAATCCAGAACTATCCGTTATGTAACTCCTTTTGCTGTTATCTCTTACACCATTACAGAGGGAGTCTGGCTGTTGTCGTCATGGCAACTTCAGGCTACGCTACTGAGGAGCTTCAGCCCTCCCAAACACAAGGGGGTAGCATTACAACAGCATCATCAACACAGCAAAAACCCCTTTCCACCACAACAGCCCAGTTTCTTCCCGACTTACAAAGGTCGCCAGGCTCCACACCTTCACAGTCAGGCCCCATCGTAAGACCACAAGCCACGCCCTCTGTAAGTCAGAAGAAGGCTGTTTTGGCCACGCCTCCTCAGGGAGCTGCAACAGCAGCACAGTATGTCGCCGGAGAGATACAAAGCTCCGCCTCCCAGCCAGGAAACAGCCAGAGCACCTCGCAGTTTATAGTGGTGACAGTTTCTGGTGAGACTACTCATTCTTTATTTGTGCTATTTTCCACATTCATTCAGTCAAGTTTTCCCCCACTGTTGTTCTGTAGTGTACATGTACACACTTTCTGATAAGGGAGCAGGGTTGAGATATCTGTAACTACAGCTCTTAAGTCATTCCTACTTGGGATTGAACCTGCAACCATTGTGTAAGCAGACCAGTATTTTATGTGCTATGGGTGTGTGAGTGTGTGTGAAATTTGATCTACCAGATACCTGACACTTTCTAGGTCTCTCCATGAATAGAAGGTCCTAGAAATAACAGAAGCAATGCATACTCTCATCCAACACACAGTTACTGCCTGTACTTTTTGTTGAACACACACTGGTACACATGTTTGTTAGTTTTTTCATGTTACTTTTGCCACCACATAACAACATGCTAACAACAAATCAGAACAACCTAGGAACTACATGGCAACACCCTAGCAACCACTTTATACATCCTAGAAACCACATATCAATGACCTGCCAACCCTCAAGCAACCGCTTAGCAACACCCCAAGCAATAATTCTGAACACCCTAGCAACTACATAGCAACACCTTAGCAACCACCCAGAACACCCTAGCAACTGCATAGCAGCACCCTAGCAACCACCTAGAACACCCTAGCAATTGCGTAGCAGCGCCCTAGCAACCACCTAGAACACCCTAGCAACTGCATAGCAACCACCCAGAACACCCTATGATGCTGTGTCCGAATATCCATACTTCTTTACTATATAGTATGCCAAAAACCATATGCCAATGGAGTAGTATGTCCGAATCCACAGTAGTCATAAAGCAGAAAGCGAGAAATACCCGGATGACCTACTATTTCCAACGAGAATTTGAAGTGCGGATCAACTTAATGATCCCATAATCCAACGGGAGCTGGGGTGACGTCACGTTCAAAACACTGGATTTAAACAAATGGCGGCGAATTGCGAGGCGGATGCTCTTCTCAATTGTATGTGCTATATATATATATATATATATATACCATGATATTTGTTCCTTATGCTTGAATGGTGCTTGTTTAACCAAACCAAAGCAGATAGTTTTCACGGTTGTCGTTATTGTGTCATATATTCGAGTCACGAGATGATGCCAACGTTCTCGGATGAAGTATATCAGAAATCTATTCATACTACTCGCATGCATACCTAAAAGAACGTACTGTTTTGCCGGCAGATAAGTGCGTCCTTCATCAAATACAGTACATACTGTGACAGGATGAGGTTTTGGACGCAGCACCTATCAACTGCATAGCAGTGCCCAAGCAACCACCAGTAACACTTTAGCAACTGCATAGCAAAGCTCTAGCAATCACATAGCAACACCCTAGTTATCACCCAGAAAACCCTTGCAACCACCTACAATGCCCTAGCAACCACCCACAATATCCTAGCAACCACATAGCAATGACTAGCAACCACCAACAACACCCTAGGAATCACATACAAACATGCTAACAACAACTCAAAACACCCTAGCTACACCCAGGCAACCACCCTGAACATCCTAGCAACATTTACATTTATGCATTTGGCAGACGCTTTTATACACGGTACATTCAAGGTATACATTGTATCAGTTTAGGTGTTCCCTGGGAATCAAACCCATGATCATGGCATTGCTGGCAGCAGTTGAGCTACAGGAACATCAAAGCAATGTCCTAGCAACAACCCAGAACACCCTAGCAACAGTATAACAACACCTTAGCAACCACCCAAGACATCACAGCAACTACATCGCTATGCCTTAGCAACCACCCAAAACAACCTAGCAACAGTATAGCAATGCCTTAGCCTTCCACCCAAAACAACCTAGCAACAGTATAGCAATGCCTTAGCAACCACCCAAAACAACCTAGCAACAGTATAGCAATGCCTTAGCAACCACCCAAAACAACCTAGCAACAGGATAGGAATGCCTTAGCAACCACCCAAAACAACCTAGCAATAGTATAGCAATGCCTTAGCAACCACCCAAAACAACCTAGCAACAGTATAGCAATGCCTTAGCAACCACCCAAAACAACCTAGCAACAGTATAGCAATGCCTTAGCAACCACCCAAAATAACCTAGCAACAGTATAGCAATGCCTTAGCAACCACCCAAAACAACCTAGCAACAGTATAGCAATGCCTTAGCAACCACCCAAAACAACCTAACAACAGTATAGCAATGCCTTAGCAACCACCCAAAACACCCTAGCAACCGCATGGCAATATGCTAGCTTTGTGGTAGTACGTTTTGCAGAAGCACCAGTAGTTTCGTGTTTTCAGTAGCAGAAAGCAGAAGAACATTTGTATTAATCTGCCATCTGTAATAAGAGCAAGACGACAGCAAAAATGATTAAACGCATGAAGAAATACAATCACAGAAAAGTGACCCGTGCATGTCCTCATCCTTTCCTTCAAACTGATTTCTCTCTCTCTCTACCTGATACATGTGTTTACCTGAAGCAGAGATTTCTTGCCCCATCTGTTGAGATTAGTTGTTCAAGGCCGTTCACTATCAGTGTAATATAAAGCACAATCGCTCTGTCCCTCACGCGTGTGTTCAGAGCATGTTCTACAGTAGCTGTCTCTACAGTCTGGATGTGGTGTACCGTAAGTATGACGTTCATGTGAAGAGGTTTAGATAGAGCTGCTTTTGACTGTGTCTGTGTTTGTTTGACTTGTTTATCCTGTAGTTTTTACACGTGTCCTTCTTTAGTTCCTCTCTTCTCAAAGTCGTTTCATGTGTTTCCTTCTCATACTTTTTTTTTTGTCTCTCTTCAGCGTCTCTTCCTCTTATTGTCTCTCTCTTTCACACATAGACACAGATGTTCCTCTCTCTGTGAATGATATTAGATGTAGTGGTTTTTCTTGCATTTAATTTAGTTTTTCCACCTTGAACAGTCTCTGCTTTTTTTGCGTGGAAAAGTGTATACAAGTGCTTGAGCCAAAATATGCGATTATTCACATTATTATTAGCTCAAATTATTCTCTGTGGTAATCAAAGTTTCTCTGTTTATTATGAATTTGAGGATGTAAGTGTAATTTAACCTTCCTTTGGTATTTGTGGTCATTTTTGACCGGAAGGTTTAGATGTGTGACCCTTTTTCCCCCTGAAGTAAGAACAAGATAATTCTGTATTTCTTTTGGGATTTTATGCTGTTTTTATTTACATTAATTTGCATATACAAATAAGCAAATTAATAAAAATAAAATGAAGCGTGGACACTTCTATAAGTTGAAACATAAAGAAAATATGAGAATGGGACATAAATTGGAGACGATTGCTGCCATCTGGTGGACACATTATAAATAACATGACTTGAACATCATGTCAGAAGATGTTGTAGCCACATACTGTGTCGTCCAATGACTTGTTATAACCTAATTTTATATTTTATAACAATATATGAATTTAGATATGTATATAGACATTATCAAACTATTATTTGTCAAAGTTTAGCATTTTAAAATGCATTTGAAGTGTCAGTTTTTGCAGTTAATGTCATGATGCTGCGGTCAAACCTGACCATGGTGTTACAAAGACACAGAATAAACATTTTTCTACCAATAATTTATTTTAAACTTAACATTTTTATAATTTGAAGTAATTACATTATAATGTCAACAAAATGTACATTAAGAAACAGAAATGTATTGCAAAATTCTGAACATGAGTATAAATCTGAAGAATCAAGAGTAAACATTTTGCAGTTGCAAACGTGCGTGTGTGTGTGTGTGTGTGTGTGTGTATGTTTGTGTGCGCGTGCGTGTGTGCGTGCGTGTGCGCGCGTGCGTGTGTGCGCGCGTGCGTGTGTGCGCGCGTGCGTGTGTGTGTGTGTGCGCATGCGTGTGTGTGCGCATGCGTGTGTGTGCGCATGCGTGTGTGTGCGCATGTGTGTGTGTGTGTGTGTGTGTGTGTGTGTGTGTGTGCTCGTGTGTGTGTGCTCATGCGTGCATGCGCATGTGTGTGTGTGCGCGTGGGTGTGTGTGTGTGTGTGTGTGTGCGCGCATGCGTGTGCGCGCGTGCGTGTGTGTGCTCGCGTGTGTGTGCATGTGTGTGTGCGTGTGCGCGCGTGCGCATGCGTGTGTGTGTGCATGTGTGTGTGTGCTCATGTGTGTGTGCGCGCGTGCGTGTGCGCGCGTGCGTGTGTGTGCATGTGTGTGTGTGCTCGCATGTGTGTGTGTGCGTGTGTGCTCGCGTGTGTGTGTGTAAGTGTTTGTGTGTGTGCTCGCGCGTGTGTGTGTAAGTGTTTGTGTGTATGTTTTGCATACTGAGGATGTTTTAGAGTCTCACCCTGTAATTTCTGTCTGTTTTTTCTGCATTGTGGCTGATTTATTGATGAACTTTGTCTGTGTTTCTTTGGTCTTTCCCATTCATTGTCAACGGTCGGTCAGTTTTGACCGTGAATACCAAAGGTGTCACTTTCTTTTACGCCCATTTAGAATCAAGCCCGTGTGTGTTCAGACGGCAAATAGAGGAAAAGTCACCAAGTCGTGTACTGCTCAGATAAAGGAAACCATTTTTATTTAATGAGGAAAATCTAAAAATGACCAAATACCATGTTTATATTATTCTGTCTCATCTGTGTGTCTGTAGAGGGCTCTCTTCACTCAAATGACTCCGTGTCAGACTCTAATTCTCCTCCCACTGGACAGACAGGTGTGCCCACACAGGTAGTGCAACAGGTGCAGACAGCACAGGTAAGAACACACACACTCAAGCTTGTGGAAACTTCCATTCACATCTATTATTCTCACATATGTTCATTATAATCACTGAGTTAGTAAAACTGCTGGATTTGTGTCCAGCAGAGGTCAGTGGTGCAGGCCACAACCAAGAGTCAGAGTGGACCACTGGGGGTCAGCAATCTACACATCACCCCTGAGGTACGGACATGCACACTTTATGTATTTAGGCATGCATGTTGATCCAGCCTTTAATGTCACAAATCTGATTTCTGTGTGTTGCAGCTCCCTGTGCAGCATGTGTACTCCAGTCAGTTCGTGGAGACTGATGCCAACTACAACAATACCACAATGTGCGTCTTCATTGTGTCTTTTTAGCTCTTATTTATTCCAGAACACATTTACATTTCTGTATATTTCTCCCGCTTTATTTCAATCTGTTTCAGTCGTTCCAGTAGTTACCCGTACACAGACTCCTCCCTCTACCCTCAGACCACGCCCTCTGTCACTTACTATGAGACCTCACCCACTTCCGTATCACAGGTCACGTCCTCCGCCGCCACTCAGACTGTGTCTGTGATGTCAGGGGCGGGCAAAGGAATGGTCTCGATGTTCTCTGAGGGCACTTCGGGGATATCGGTGGCAGCTGGCGGGTCCTTGTCGGGTGTGGGTGGGGCAGGAGGTGGAGTCAGTGCTGGAGGGGTGGGGAGTTATGTCATTCAGGGTGGGTTTATGCTTGCAGGAGTCAGTGGAGGGAACCCGAATTTCGCACCCAACACACGGGCCTCACCTGCGACTGTAAGTATATTCATTTTGCCAATCTCAGTCGGCCTGTTTCATCCAAACCCAAGTTCAATCCCATCCCCCTCCACAGGTCTCTTTTTGTATTGTGTCAGTACAAATTTTGAACTATAAACAAGCCCAAAACAGTCAACAAATGCTCAAGCGCTGGTGTAGAGCGGAGGAGGGCGGGGCTGGGCTGGAACGACGCGCGCCTGGTCCCCAATCAGCCTGATGGGGCGTCGAGGGATAAAGGCGGCCGGTGATGACAGTTCGAGAGAGAGAGAGAGAGAATTACGGGCAGCTGCCCCGTATGTGTAGCTGTCCGTAATTCTCTCTATCTCGAACTGTCGTCACCGGCCGCCTTTATCCCTCGACGCCCCATCAGGCTGATTGGGGATCAGCCCGGCCCCGCCCTCCTCCGCCAGCTGGCCACAGTGAAACATGAAGGAATAAAGAAACTATCGGCACCAATTAATCGGTAAAACCGATATATCGGTCCACCTCTAGTTTGTGCTACAGACATGAAAGAAACCTCCAGTCATGTCGCTTATTGAAGAGAGAGGTGTGCTATTACCTTCATAATCATCAGACCTGTCTGTGTGTCACAGGTGCAGTGGTTGATGGATAACTACGAGACAGCTGAAGGTGTTAGTCTTCCTCGCTGCACTCTCTACTGTCATTACCTGCTGCACTGCCAGCAGACCAAGCTGGAGCCCGTGAACGCCGCCTCCTTCGGCAAACTCATCCGCTCTGTGTTCATGGGGCTCAGGACCAGACGTCTCGGCACCAGGTACGAGCACACTGTGTCCTGATCACATATGATGCAGCATAATCATTTAATTCTAGTCATATTTGATGTCTTAAGTGTGGACGACAATGTCCTTTAATTGAGTCAATAATTCATCATGTCATATTCATTCATTTTAGTCAATTTAACTAAAATAGCACATCATTTTAGTAACCTAAACCTAATTTAGTAACCTCCTCGTGGTGGTGATTAGTGGTTCTCTCAATGGGGCGTGTGGTGAGTTGTGTGTGGATCGTGGAGAGTAGCATGAGTCTCCACATGCTGTGAGTCTCCGCGGTGTCATGCACAACGAGTCACGTGATCAGATGCGCGGATTGACGGTATCAGAAGCGGAGGCAACTGAGACTCGTCCTCCACCACCCAGATTGAGGCGAGTAACCGCACCACCACGAGGACCTACTAAGTAGCGGGAATTGGGCGTTCCAACATTGGGAGAAAAGGGGGATAAAATATATATATATTTAAATATAATTCCAATTTTGGTAATATTTCAATGAAAAAGTTGAATTTAGTTTCTTAGTCGTGTTGACAGCTCTACACTGCGGTGAGTTTTGCATGTGCCAGCACCACTGACATTTTCTTTAAAAAATAAATAAATCTTGGTTTATTTAATACAACTTAATAAATGCAAAGAAATCTTGTGACGCTCACACAATGACAGTGTCTCTGTCAAGAGTGTGTGCATGGCAGAGCAAGCTGATATTAAAACACCTGTGTGTCTGTGTGTGTGTCTGTCTGTGTGTGTGTGTGTGTCTGTGTCTGTCTGTGTGTGTGTGTGTCTTTGTGTGTGTGTGTGTGTGTGTGTGTCTGTCTGTGTGTGTGTGTGTGTGTGTCTGTGTCTGTCTGTGTGTGTCTTTGTGTGTGTGTGTGTGTGTGTGTCTGTCTGTCTGTCTGTGTGTGTGTGTGTGTGTGTGTGTGTGTGTGTGTCTGTGTGTCTGTGTGTGTCTGTGTGTCTGTGTGTCTTTGTGTGTGTCTGTGTGTCTTTGTGTGTGTCTGTGTGTCTGTCTGTGTGTGTGTGTGTCTTTGTGTGTGTGTGTATATGTGTGTGTGTGCATCTGTGTCTGTGTGCATCTGTGTGTGTGTGTGTGTGTCTGTGTGTCTGTGTCTGTGTGCATCTGTGTCTGTGTCTGTGTGTGTGTGTGTGTGTGTGTGTGTGTGCATCTGTGTGTATGTGTGTATGTGTGTGTGTGTCTCTGTCTCTGTGTGCTTCTGTGTGTGTTTCAGAGGGAACTCTAAGTACCATTACTACGGCCTTCGAATCAAGAATAGCTCAGCTCTGCACAGACTGGTGGAAGATCAGCAACACCTGGCCATGAGACAACAACCGTACTCACAAAAAAACAGGTGTGTGTGTGTGTGTGTGTGTGTGTGTGTGTGTGTGTGTGTGTGTGTGTGTGTGTTTTTTTTTACAATCATTGGATGGAATTACTTTGATTGAATCTCACAAAACCTGTCATGAACATGTGCGGGTGACATTTCACCCCAAAATCAGTAGAAACAAATAGGAAATTATATTGTGCATACAGAATACTGTCATTTGTTGTTTACAATTTTTGTTAACTGTAATGCACACAGATGTGTGTGACACAAATGGGAATGTGATGAGAATCACCACTGAGAATAATGTCATGTTCTTCATTGTCATGCCACAATGCAACAATTCTCAATGGTCCTAAAAAGGCTTTTTTTTCCCTTTATGGAAAATACATTTTCTTTTTTTTCGGCTTTGGGGTGAAATATGACTTAAACTTGTTTTTGTGAGATTCGTCCTGACAGTCCCTGTCTCTTGATAGGATAAAGCCGTTGCAGAAGGTGGAAGGATTGACCAATGGGATGGCCCTCGGGGCTGGGCTGTCAGACATCAGCGCTCAGGTTCACCAGTATCAGCAGTTTTTGGGTGAGACAAACACAAGTTTAATATAGAGGAGATGATCCTTACAATCATATTGATTAGGAAATGAGAGTTAATACTGATCTGTGTTTAAATGTGTGTCTCAGATGCATCTCGCAGTCTGCCGGAGTTCTCTGAGCTGAATATTGAGGGTAACCCTCTACCGGACGGACTCCTCCCACAATATATACACACATATCAGCTGCTCTATAGAGAACACTGTGAGGTGAGTGTGTGTGTGTTTGTGTGTGTGTGTGTGTTTCTGTGTCTGTCTGTGTGTGTGTGGTGCAAAATTGGAGGTGAAAAGTGTACTTTATTTTGTATATTATAAATGTGTGTGTAGGCGATTCTAGACGTGATGGTGAACCTGCAGTTTCCTCTTGTGGAGACACTGTGGAAGAGTTTCTGGAGGTTCAGTGAAGGACAGACCAGCAGCACGGAAACACTCGACCTGTGAGTGTTGCTTACATTCACATAAAATACAAACATTAAAAAAACAATTAGCAAAATACAGAAAAATCCTCATCGTGTGTGTGTGTGTGTGTGTGTGTGTGTGTGTGTGTGTGTGTGTGTGTGTGCAGTCAAGATGAATCAGAGAAGCGTTTGCCAAAGTCAGTTCTGGTTCTGCTGTGTAAATATGAGCCGGTTCTGAGCTGGACCCGTGAATGTGACAACATACTGTACCAAAACCTACTGGAGATGCTCATCCCTGATGTCCTGAGACCAATACCCAGTGAGTCACACAACTCTACACATATCTATAAACTGTCTAGTTCTACACAACTCTATACATCTCTTTATAAACTCCACCCACAATAATTTACACAACTCCACTTAAACTCTACACTACTCAATATAAAATGTGTAAAGCTCTACACAACTCTACACATATCTATAAACTGTATAGTTCTACACAACTCTACACATCTCTTTATAAACTCCACCCACAATGATTTACTGAACTCCACTTAAACTCTACACTACTCTATATAAACTTTGTAAAGCTCTACAGAAACTCTACACTACTCTATATATACTTTGTAAAGCTCTACAGAAACTCTACACTACTCTATATAAACTTTGTAAAACTCTACAGAACTCTACACTACTCTATATATACTTTGTAAAACTCTACAGAACTCTACACTACTCTATATATACTTTGTAAAACTACAGAACTCTACACTACGCTATATATACTTTGTAAAGCTCTACAGAAACTCTACACTACTCTATATATACTTTGTAAAACTCTACAGAACTCTACACTACTCTATATATACTTTGTAAAGCTCTACAGAAACTCTACACTACTCTATATAAACTTTGTAAAGCTCTACAGAACTCTACACTACTCTATATATACTTTGTAAAACTCTACAGAACTCTACACTACTCTATATAAACTTTGTAAAGCTCTACAGAACTCTACACTACTCTATATATACTTTGTAAAACTCTACAGAACTCTACACTACTCTATATATACTTTGTAAAGCTCTACAGAAACTCTACACTACTCTATATAAACTTTGTAAAGCTCTACAGAACTCTACACTACTCTATATATACTTTGTAAAACTCTACAGAACTCTACACTACTCTATATATACTTTGTAAAACTACAGAACTCTACACTACGCTATATATACTTTGTAAAACTCTACAGAAACTCTACACTACTCTATATATACTTTGTAAAACTCTACAGAACTCTACACTACTCTATATATACTTTGTAAAGCTCTACAGAAACTCTACACTACTCTATATAAACTTTGTAAAGCTCTACAGAAACTCTACACTACTCTATATATACTTTGTAAAACTCTACAGAACTCTACACTACTCTATATATACTTTGTAAAGCTCTACAGAAACTCTACACTACTCTATATATACTTTGTAAAACTCTACAGAACTCTACACTACTCTATATACTCTATACAGCTTAAGTTGTATACTGTATATTATTACTATTATGATTTTTTTAATACAGTCTTCTTATTTTGTGTATATTGTATATTATTAGGTGTATATTGTGTTGTGTAACAGATGTGTAAACTGTGTTATGTGAAAATCAGATGTTTATTGCAATTCAATAACACTGAAACTGGCTTCCTTATTGGCACTTTCTCTCCTCCTGTAGGTGCCTTAACTCAAGCCATCCGCAACTTTGCTAAGAGTCTGGAGAACTGGCTCACCAATGCCATGATCAACATCCCAGAAGAGATGGTGCGCATCAAGGTGAGACACACACACTCACATTGCTTCTGAAATATGTGATCTTTCTTTTTGTGCTCATGCTAAAATTGTGTCTTGTGTGTGTTTAGGTTGTATGTGCAGGAGCGTTTGCTCAGACTTTACGGCGTTACACATCTCTCAATCATCTTGCTCAGGCGGCTCGTGCTGTCCTGCAGAACACAGCTCAGATCACACAGATGCTCAGTGACCTCAATCGCGTTGACTTCACCAACGTACAGGTAACACAAGTACTATTTAACATACTTATTTTTCTGCAGAAATGGATGCTGATCCAGACCGTCAAGCTCCAAATTGGAACAACACTTTTTCTAAATCTATTGTCTTTGTGTGTATATTCAGGAGCAAGCATCATGGGTGTGTGGTTGTGAGGATGGTTTGGTGCAACGGTTGGAGCAGGACTTTAAACTCACTTTACAGCAGCAGAACTCTCTGGAGCAATGGGCCGCATGGCTGGATGCCGTCGTGTCACAAGTCCTGAAGCCCTACACCGGCAGCCCAGCCTTCCCCAAAGCTGCCAAACTCTTCCTGCTCAAATGGAGCTTCTACAGGTGAATGAGTAGAAAGAGAAACGTTACGTTTTATGTCTCTGGAATCATGTCGTGCTCGCTTTCTTCTAACAAAACTTTTCAACTCTAATCATGTGTTTCTCTATAGTTCTATGGTGATCAGAGATCTGACTCTGCGCAGTGCGGCCAGTTTCGGCTCGTTTCATCTGATCAGGCTGCTGTATGATGAGTACATGTATTACCTGATCGAGCACAGAGTGGCACAGGCCAAAGGAGAGACGCCCATCGCTGTCATGGGAGAGGTACACAAACGAACAAACATCAGATTAATTGGTTCAAATAAATAGTAGGAAATGTCACGTTACAATTAGCTTGAGTTAATTAGTGCATTAGGTGTTATTAAAGGAATGTTCTGGGTTCAATACAAGTTAAGCTCAATAAAAAGTATTTGTGGCATAAAAAAAAAAATTATTTAGACTCTCCTTTATTTACAAAAAAGCAAAACTTGCCGTTATAGTGCGACATTTTCAATCAAAGTGAATGGAGCCAGAAATAACTTTACACAGATAATGTTTACGTCTTGTGGCTATACCATTGAAATGGGTTCACAAGGGTTCACATACTTTTTCTTGCCACTGTAAGTGCCGGTTTTTCTTTCTCTTTTTAGAAATGAGGTGCGAGCGAAAATATATTTTTGTGGTACTCAACATTATGTCAATGGTTCATTTGTATTGAACCCGGAACATTGCATTAACTAATAATTAACTAATGTTGTTTTCCAGCTTTTATTAATACTTAGTTAACGCTCATTTATAACCATATTATTGATCATTGTTGGCTCATGTCAATCAATTGTATTAAGTCATGCTAATGTATACAACCTTATTGTAAAGTGTTCAAGAAAACTGGATCTAAGTGATCTTAAAGTGATTTTAACATTGATTTTTGTTTGTTTCAGTTTGCCAGTCTGAACCGAGGTCAGAGGTCAATGGACCCCGATAAAGGTGTTTACAATGACAAGTATTCTGTCATTATGATTGTTCAGGTATTATCTGTTACTAATGAATGTTCTCTTCACGCTGGCTTTTGAATGTGCAGATGAGGAAGAGGAGGAAGATGATGAGACTGACGAAGATCAGGAAATGTCCATTCCTGTCGACTCCGCTGTGTTGGGGGAGGAGTCTCTGGAGCCACCGGCAAAGCTCGCCCGAACTGACCTGTTCAACAACAGCGCACCAAACTAACACACACACACACACACACACACACACACACACATTATTCGTGTTTAATGTTCATCTAAGTCTCATCATCTCTCTCTCAGTCCTTCATTTGATCAAGCTCATGCACATTCACGTCTTTAGCTTGAAAATTAGCACTTGTGCTAAACGATCGTCTTTCACACTCAGTTTTGTACGCAGCCGCATCATTGGAGGAATTTCAGCGCATTAACAGAGAATAATGTGAGTTTCTGACGTCGGATACACCAGATCTATGTGTGAATAAGCCGTCATTGATTACTGTAAAAGCGAGATGCCTCCAATGTACACAGCGCACACACATTTTTATTACCTTCCCATTGTCAATCAAAGCTGCCTTGTGTTTTGACCCTGTAGTCTGATAATCACGCTGCCATGGAAACTATATTTTGCCAAAGCCTGTCATACCTGTTGCTCATTAATATTCATGAGTGTGGTATTTCCCCTTAAATGTTGATGTAAAGACTGTAGGGAAAGATTTATCCTTTCACAGCAGTCATGCCACACACACCCTTATCTTTTGTAACATGAATAATGATCCGATTATATACGATTGTTGTGCTTTAACCATCTGAATTCGACTCTGTAGATCGAATGTGCCTTTCAAAGAATTACTATATCAAGAGATCCGTAAACAAAATAAATGTCAAAAACAATCATGCACGAGCATTATTTGTTTCTTTTTCTGAAATCACATTGTCTTTTAAAGGAGTTCACCCAAAAATGACAATTCTGTCATCATTTACTCACCGTCATGTTTCACAATGACAGCGAACGACCAAAATGCACAAATAAAGTCGCCCGTGCGCTACATCCCGAGTCTTCCGCAGACATACGATGGCTTTGTACCGCATGCACATGCCGCATTCAGATGTGCTGCACCAGGTTGGACGTCGATGATGTTGAATGCCATTGGTTCTCGCGTGTCACGTGACCATTTGCAACTCTGCATGCTTTGTGTCATATCAGAGAAATCATTCATTCTTCATCCTGTGTGTCTCTGAGGGCAAATGATGCATTGGTAAGCCACACACGGAACGCACACACATTTACATGCATTAACACAGAGCACAGAGAGATTTGGAGATGGGATGCTTCGGAACAGTGTTGTTAGCAAACCAGCGGCTAGTGGGAGTCTGTAGCAGTTTAAATGGCACAGATGTTGCAGTTTACTGATTTCCTGCAAAACTAAATGACATTAAGTTATGATTATGAACACATACATATAGCACAGGTTTATATTGTTTCTGTCAGAATGTCTTGAATTGTATTACAAGGGCTTAATGCTCTGGCGTTTGTTGTGACTGTGCATTTGATAGGAATACAGCATATGATTATGCTTCAAAGATGTGATCTTGCACTTGTTCAAACCATAATGGCCTTATTTAAAGTGTTGCTGTAGCAGAAACGGATGTAAATATCAATGTTAATGTACCTGCTACTGAAAGTCAAAGTTCAGCGTCCCTTTAAAAATAGATGTTTGAGAGAATCCTGATGTTCAGCTCTCTTTTGTAACTAGGCCCAGACAGGAAAGGCTAGAGGAGGATATAGCTGCAGGCAGTGCTCCAAAAAGCACTGGTAATCATGAGGTTGCTGGTTCGACCCCCACAGTCACCACCATTGTGTCCTTGAGTAAGGCACTTAACTCCAGGTTGCTCCGGGGGGATTGTCCCTGTAATAAGTGCACTGTAAGTCACTTTGGATAAAAGTGTCTGCCAAATGCATAAATGTAAATATAGGGAGCCCCTTACCTAACCTTAACTGTGATTGGAAGTGACACCCCCTTCTGGAGTAACCAGAAGAAACCAGACTAGACACATTCTGGGCTGAATAAGTCTGGAATGGCATTTTACCCATACTACTCTTGCTACTTCCGCCATGTCAATGGTAGAAATTGTAAAAATGGCATAGTAGTAGGCAGGGACATAGCTAGAGGGGTGAGAGGTGGTAATGATTCTAGGGGCCCAAAGCAATATACAGTCAGGAGCCCCAGAATACCCAGCTAAGGCCCTGGCAGTCGGCCATTCCACACTTTTATGCATGTACACATTAGAAGATGCTTCACCAATTACTGTGGCGGTGACATACGGGACCTCAGCACTCAAGGGGTGAAAGAGTTGCTTTCGAAAGTCTGTGCCATTAAACTGGGGTTATTATTATTCAGGTCATTTGCTATAAATATATCAACTTCACTTGCTCCACAAAACTCACCATAGAAGCAGAAAGTTCACACTAATGTCCTCTCTAGCACCCCTTGTGGCAAAGTTGATACTGCAACGAATCATGTTTGTCATTGATGCGTTGCAGTCATTGTCATTGCAATCATTCTTAAATACACATCAAATTTGCTTTTATGCAATGAAAAAAAGTCAGATATTAAAGTATGCAAGAATGATTTAATTTGATCAAAAATAAAGTAAATCAATGTTGAGTAAAAATAATATCCTCATCCAGTCCAGCTGAGGCCATGACCAGTATTTTTTTTTTTAAAGGGGGAGGAGCTACAGCTTCTGATTGGCTGATGACACAGACTTCTACACACATCCTAAACAATGTAAACAACTGTGTCCTGCCACAAACAAAACACCCAAAACAACACTGGGCTTCCTTAAAGATAAGGTTCTTCCTCCGCAACTGAGGAGTATATTTTCAGGCCTTCTGGACACATAAAGAATTCAAACTTCCACTTTTGACTTTGCAATGATCAATTACTTACTGTGGAGCATTTTCAAACAGGAACACAATATGAACTGGAACTTCATTTAGCTGACATGTGTCGCCTCGTTACGTGCTTATGGTTTCAACAGAGACGGATATTCAAGGGAACAAGGAAGTTTTAGTATATATGTTTTGGATGGTGATTGCTGACATGTTTAAATTCTGCCAAATAAAATGAAATACATTAAAGGTCAACGTAACAAGATGATCCCAGAGTGTCCAGCGCTGGTACAGGCATTTAAGGTGGACTGAGCACCATGCAAACATGTCTTTATGTGATCGTTTGTCCCTGAAATATCCTGAAGAAGTGAATGTTCCCACACAATCACACCGATGGACGTAAAAAACACAGAAAACAAACATGACAGAAACACTGAGAGGTGCATTTTGACTGGAAAAGTCTATGAGACTGTTTGATCATATCTTTAGTCCTGACACTGTGTGTCCCAGAGCACAGCAGCATTGATGGGGCAGTTAGTGTGTGTGTGTGTGTGTGTGTGTGTGTCGTCTCTCTTAAAGAACAATCCACGTGCCTCTGTCATTGTCAGCTAACACCTGAAGAGATGAACCTGCAATGACCAGAAAACACAAACTTAGCAAAAAACAAGTATGTATACACACATTTCTACACTCACTGACCACTTTAGTAGGAACACCTGTACACCTGCTTATTCATGCGATTATCTAATCAGCCAATCGTGTTGCAGCAGGGCATAAAATCATGCAGATACGGGTCAGGAGCTTCAGATGATTGATGTGAACATTAACTGAAGCTCCTGACCTGTATCTGCATGACTGATTAGCGTGAATGTGAGCATGTGCAATGCAAATTGTATGTGCCTTCTGAAAATGTCATAATAAAAACTGTTGGGTGTATCAAGTACTAGGCATAATGTTTTGCCTCATCCGTGTATATGCAGGAGATTATGTGTAATTTGTAATGTTTACATTCTGCATTAATGGCGCTAAACGTGGCAACTGAAGATGAAGCTGATACTGCTGCAAAGATGAGTGTCATGAGCAGAATACAGCAAAGGAATGATGAGTACAGGCATATTTAACTTTGGGTGGATGTATGAGGGGCTTTTGGAGGCAGACTGCCAAAAGAAACACAAAAACATCTTGTTTTTGTTCTGAATTACGTCAAACTCGTCTCTTCGGCTTTGCTAGAAGTATATCGGGGCCTTATGGGTGTGACGATTACAATTAGCTTCATTTAAGAGAGTCAATGGGAGGTTTGAGTGTCGTACACACCTTTGTGCAGCGCTTCGTTGGTCATGCGGTTGATGTAGCGTGAGCTGCTCTCTGGGACGAGCCACCTCATGACCGTGTTCACACAGGACTTCCTGTAAGAGCTCCACACACTTCCGCTGAGACACAACAAACACATGAGGACCAATCGTAAAGAGAATAAGAGACACGGACAAACGGCAAGTGCTGGTTCAAGGCTCATGAGCAGTGTGTTCTCGGGCCGTTACCTGGTTTGACCTTTGACCTCGGTGAGGTCACCCACACCGACCGTGCGGCATGCTCCTGTGTTTAAATCCCAACTGACCTGCAAACTGGAGTGATAGGACTTGGGTCTGGAAAGAGAGAGACGTGTCATGATATGATGACTTTCAATACAAGTCTATGGGACGTCCTCTTGAGAGCGGGGTAAATGTGTGCATTCACGGGTACCTGCAGTGTTCATCCTCGCAGTTGGAGAAGGCCAGCAGTAAAAGTCCAATGTTTATCACCACTATGTTTGTCTCTGGACAAACCTGTTGTCATGGAAACAAAGAACAGTTTTCCAACACAGCAAACAAACTAGAGCAGTTTTTCCGTGATCAAATAACCGCACACCTCGAGGATGACGACATCATAATCACTGAAGGAGCAGAACTGGGAGCCCCAATCAGCATCATTCCTGATGACCTCATTAATCAGATACTCAAAATCCAGGGTCAGCTGCTCGACACACACACACTGAGACGGAGAGAAACAACACAACAAACAAACAGGATGTTTATCCTTCAGAACACTGTATATGATGTTTGTGTGGCAGCACTCATATAAACACACACACCTGACCGCTGTCCTGTCCGGTCACCAGCTGTAAGTTTCGGCCCTTTAGATCGGTCACAGTGAAAGGAAGCTGAACTTTATCATCTTCCTCTCCTACAGAAAAGAGAGATTTTCTATTAAAGTGCGGTCACACGGTAGGGACTGTGCGTTCAGGTCAGAGGTCGTGCTACAAATAAGTCGGTGCCGATATGCATGAAGGATGTGAATCGCCAAAAACGAAAGAAGAACTCTTAGGAGAGCGGCGCGGTTAGGAGGACTGGTTGAAAGTGGAGATTTATAGTAAAAAAGGACTTTGATGGAATATCTGTTTCTCACTCACACCTATGGCTTGTGCTGGGGTAGTGTGCCATATGGAACTGGAGTCAGCGAGAGATACGGTGCCAGTAGGGCACTTAGTATGCATCTCGGTGCCAGTTAGCCAACGGGCTGGCACGCATGGTCGTGTCGAGGTATTATGACATATGGGGCGACTGTGGCTCAGGTGGTAGAGCAGGTCGGCCAATAATCGCAGGGTTGGCGGTTCGATACCTGGCCCACACGACTCCACATGCCGAAGTGTCCTTGGGCAAGACACAGAACCCCCTTGCTCCCAATGGCAGGATGGCACCTTGCATGGCAGCTCTGCCACCATTGGTGTGTGAATGCATGTGTATGAATGGGTGAATGAGTCACAGTCTAAAGCGCTTTGAATACCGCTATATAAGTGCAGAACATTTACCATACAGAACACTGGCTGCAAGTACTTTGTGAAGGAAGGATGAGCTGCGGGGGGTGGCAGGGAGACGTCCGGCTGATGACCCCGCAGCTGGGTTGAAGGCACTGGTGGAGGTGCAGCAGGCAATCATGCCCGGCAGGTTATTACAGCTACCTGTGCATGTTTAAAACATGGATTAAACCACTGGAGTCGTATGGATTACTTTTATGCTGCCTTTATGTGCTTTTTGAGCTTCAAAGTTTTGATTCATTTGCATTGTATGGACCTACAAAGCTGAAAAATTCTTTGAACAAATATTCGTTTGCGTAGATTTATCGAAGGCCCTAACATCAAGTCATTTTTTGGATGAACTATTTCTTTTTTTGTTTGTTTTTTTTTATTCCCAATTTGGAACGCCCAATTCCCAATGTGCGTTTTAAGTCCTTGTGGTGGTGTAGTGACTCGCCTCGGTCCGGGTGGCGGAGGACAAATCTCAGTTGCCTCCGTGTCGGAGACCGTCAATCGGCGGTGACTTGTTGAGCACGTTACCATAGAGACGTAGCGCATGTGGAGTGACCACGAGGAGGTTACCCCATGTGACTCTACCCTCCCTAGCAACCGGGCCAATTTGGTTGCTTAGGAGACCTGACTGGAGTCACTCAGCATGCCCTGAACTCAAACTCGCGACTCCAGGTGTTAACACACAATTTTTTTTATTAGAGACCATAATAAAAATAATACAATAATACCATTTGTCTGTTCTGACGCTCCGGGCTGCTGTAGTCTGTATCTCAGAGTGGTGTAGTTGACATAAGCTGGCTCAGATGGGGAGGAAGATGATGATGAAGACTCATGAGCATTAGGAGACAGAGAGGACACGGAGGACGAGGACCCCGGAGACATGACTGCTTTACACATCACACTTTCCTTCGCCTCCGTAGGCGGAGCTAAACTTTGTTTCTGTCCTGAAGAGGAGGTAGAGGGTCCGGGGACCTCCGCGTCTCGGTCTTCCTCTTCTTTGTCTTTGACTTTGCACCTGTCGTGGTCTCTCTTTTGTCCACAAGCGTCTCCATCTCTTGCTCCGGCCTGAGCTCGGCGGAAAATATCAGCCGCAAACTCTCTGGCTCGCACAGCGGCCTGTGATTGGCCGGGAGAGTGCGAAGAGACATGAGGCTTTAGATGCCTGAAGTCAGGTGACCCCTGAGACGAGGCTGATGAGGATGAGGATGGAGAGGTAGGTCCAGCAGCAGTAGAAGAAGAGGAGGAAGAGGAAGGGACTTCTCTCTTTCTGTACAGAATCTGATTATTCTGACCGTCCTGTTGCCCATTTCCTGCAGAGAAAGAGAGAGTGTGAGGAAGCTACTTGGAAACTAGTTTTCTAGAAGAAAAAAAAATGAAATTAAGTAATTTAACAATAAAATAGTTTTTTTTTTTTTTTAACTGTATGCAATTAAAGGTGCTGTAAGTGATTTTAGGCATTCTACTTCCACGAGACTGAGCTGTTGGATTGGGCACGCCCCCTCTTTCCAAATCGAAGAACTCCAAAAATACCAAAATGAGCTTTATTGAGAGCAGAAACGTAAAATAGCGCCCTCAACTGACAACTGTTATGAACAACATGGCATAAAAATACATTATGCCTCAATAATTTGCTGCAAATCTAATACTATGAAAACGTGCAAAATCGTGATGAAACTGGTGAAAAGCGCCATTTTTGTTGTCACAGAGACCGGTGAGATGTCTTTAGACACAAATGTCATTAATATCTGTCAGGGAGAAGGAAACATTTTTGCATAATTTCCCATGAAAAAAAAAAAAAAAAAAAAAAAAAAAAAAAAAAAATCGCTTACTGCACCTTTAATGCAGCATCACCCGAAAACACGCAAGCCTCAGTCACACCGCCAGTGACATCGCGCAAGACAGCGACACCATCCCATTCATTTTCAACGATATTGATCTGTTTCTCACCCACACCTATCATATCACTTCTGAAGACATGGATTAAACCACTGGAGTCGTATGGGTTACTTTTAAGCTGCCTTTATGTGCTTTTTGGAGCTTCAAAGTTCTGACCACCATTCACTTGCATTAAATGGACCAACAGAGCTGAAATATTTTTCTAAAAATCATCATTTGTGTTCAGCAGCAGAAAGCAAGTCACACATCTGGGATGGCATGAGGGTGAGTAAATGATGAGAACATTTTCATTTTAGGGTGTACTGTCCCTTTAAGTTAGTAGTGACACCACTATGAGTCTCTCCGATGCTGGTCAAGATTCACAAAGGCAAGTGCTAAATCTGGAATACCACACTACTCGTATATAAACATGGCAGAAATAGAAAAAGTAGTATGCTAATATGCTAATCTGAAAAGAGCAAACCACACACAAGGACACAGGGAAAGAAACGGTGTTGTACCTGGGCAGAGGGAGATGGCACAGGCCACCAGAGAGTAGCTGGTGTTCAGTAGAATCACCTGGTCTTTCTTCAGCTGCAGTGCGGGCTGGAACGTTGGGAACGGATAAACCACCTGATAGCGAGCGTTGAGAACATAACCGTGCTGCAGACACTCCCCTCCTACACACACATGACCAGAAAGATTGTAGAGACCATAAATGATCTTAAAGCGACAGTTCACCCAGAAAGGACAATCATTTCACTCACCCTCAAGTTGCTCCAAACCCACATTTTCCTTTGACTGAAAATCTTGATGGCACGTTAAAAAGCATAGCACCAGGTTTGATATCAGTGATGGGACACACGCTATACTTTTTAGGTCTTATTTGAAATGAACACAAGTCTGTTCCTCACACAGAGCTATCCTATGGCTTCAGAAGACTTGGAATATAGAGCACAAGTTATGTGGGCTGCTTTATGATACTTTCATTGTGCTTTTTGGAGCTTCACAGTCCACGGTCACAATATGAGTTCATTGAATGGAAAAAAGCAGCATGAACATTCTTCAAAGTATCTCCTTTTGAGTTTGGAACAGCATGAGGATCACAATATTGTGTGTATACCTGTGCGTATGGTAGATACAGAGGAGGTGGGGCAGCACTGTTTGCAGGGCTGTGCTGGAGGCATTGAGGTGATTGTGATGTAAATGTCTCTGTTGTTCTCGTCACTCATCATCATGTTCATCAGGGCTGAACTGGAGCTGCGCGTGCTGAAACACACACAAACAGAGCTCATGTTTAGATATGTGGACAGTTACATACACAATGCAGAGGAGGGAGAGAGACTCTTACTTGAAGCCAAAGACGACCAGCTTGGAATGATCATTGTGCCACTCACACACAGTCAAATAGAGATCACTGTAAATATCCTCACCTGCAAACAATCGCACATGATGCACCTGCACAAAGAGACACACATGATGATCTCCTCCTCTTACATAAAGGCCCATAAGGAGGCTCTTGCTGTTGTGATGTGTAATGTGTGAGGTTTAGCACTGCTCTGACAGACTCAGTGTTTAACTGGTACCTGTTTGAGGCGGCTGTGCAGGTTAAACTCCCACCAGTACAGGTGATACGTGTAGAAGGAGAAATCGTCATCTTCTCCACAGTCACTTGTGTAAGACAGCACGTAACGACCACACTTAGTGAAGCCCAGGAAGATGTGCCTGTGACAGCAGAGAAACCTTTAAACATTGACTGAAGGAAGTTTCAATTACACTCCACATGCTGGAAATCATCATAAACGACACCAGAATGAAAGTACGCACTATTTATTGAAGCTTTAGTGCACATTTTTGCAATCAGGTGTTACCTAAATGACAAAGGCAATGAGTTGAAGAAGAATGCAGTATGAAACAATAGATAAACAACAGTTGTATGCAACACGTTAAAACATGAGTCCATCTTTGTTTTACTAAGTAGGCTAGTTCAGGTACACTGGTACCATCACCATTTATTTTACAATTGTTTTAGGGATGCATACATGTATCGGCCAATTTAAAACCATCAGCAAATCGGTTATAAGTGCTCTTTGGCATACTTCAGGTGTGCAGCAATGTTTTTGTTGGAAAGCAGCGGCTTCCTTCATAGTGTCCTGCCATGAACACCATACCTGTTTAATGTTTCCCGTATAGTAGACTCATGAACAGAGATGTTAACCAGTTCCAATGATTCCTTCAAGTCTTTATCTGTTACTCTAGTGTTCATGTTTACCTCATTGAGCATTCTGCGGTGTGTCCATTGAGTCATCTTGGCTGGACGGCCACTTCTAGTGAGAGTACCTATAGTACTAAATCATCTCCATTTATAGACAGTTTATCTAACTGTGGACAGATGAATATCTAACGGCCACTTCTAGTGAGAGTACCTATAGTACTAAATCATCTCCATTTATAGACAGTTTGTCTAACTGTGGACAGATGAATATCTAACGACCACTTCTAGTGAGAGTACCTATAGTACTAAATCATCTCCATTTATAGACAGTTTGTCTAACTGTGGACAGATGAATATCTAACGACCACTTCTAGTGAGAGTACCTATAGTACTAAATCATCTCCATTTATAGACAGTTTGTCTAACTGTGGACAGATGAATATCTAACGGCCACTTCTAGAGAGAGTACCTATAGTACTAAATCATCTCCATTTATAGACAGTTTGTCTCACTGTGGACAGATGAATATCTAACGGCCACTTCTAGTGAGAGTACCTATAGTACTAAATCATCTCCATTTATAGACAGTTTGTCTCACTGTGGACAGATGAATATCTAACGACCACTTCTAGTGAGAGTACCTATAGTACTAAATCATCTCCATTTATAGACAGTTTGTCTCACTGTGGACAGATGAATATCTAACGGCCACTTCTAGAGAGAGTACCTATAGTACTAAATCATCTCCATTTATAGACAGTTTGTCTAACTGTGGACAGATGAATATCTAACGACCACTTCTAGTGAGAGTACCTATAGTACTAAATCATCTCCATTTATAGACAGTTTGTCTCACTGTGGACAGATGAATATCTAACGGCCACTTCTAGTGAGAGTACCTATAGTACTAAATCATCTCCATTTATAGACAGTTTGTCTCACTGTGGACAGATGAATATCTAACGGCCACTTCTAGAGAGAGTACCTATAGTACTAAATCATCTCCATTTATAGACAGTTTGTCTAACTGTGGACAGATGAATATCTAACGGCCACTTCTAGTGAGAGTACCTATAGTACTAAATCATCTCCATTTATAGACAGTTTGTCTCACTGTGGACAGATGAATATCTAACGGCCACTTCTAGAGAGAGTACCTATAGTACTAAATCATCTCCATTTATAGACAGTTTGTCTCACTGTGGACAGATGAATATCTAACGGCCACTTCTAGTGAGAGTACCTATAGTACTAAATCATCTCCATTTATAGACAGTTTGTCTCACTGTGGACAGATGAATATCTAACGGCCACTTCTAGTGAGAGTACCTATAGTACTAAATCATCTCCATTTATAGACAGTTTGTCTAACTGTGGACAGATGAATATCTAACGGCCACTTCTAGTGAGAGTACCTATAGTACTAAATCATCTCCATTTATAGACAGTTTGTCTAACTGTGGACAGATGAATATCTAACGACCACTTCTAGTGAGAGTACCTATAGTACTAAATCATCTCCATTTATAGACAGTTTGTCTCACTGTGGACAGATGAATATCTAACGGCCACTTCTAGTGAGAGTACCTATAGTCCTAAATCATCTCCATTTATAGACAGTTTGTCTAACTGTGGACAGATGAATATCTAACGGCCACTTCTAGTGAGAGTACCTATAGTACTAAATCATCTCCATTTATAGACAGTTTGTTTAACTGTGGACAGATGAATATCTAACGGCCACTTCTAGTGAGAGTACCTATAGTACTAAATCATCTCCATTTATAGACAGTTTGTCTCACTGTGGACAGATGAATATCTAACGGCCACTTCTAGTGAGAGTACCTATAGTACTAAATCATCTCCATTTATAGACAGTTTGTCTAACTGTGGACAGATGAATATCTAACGGCCACTTCTAGTGAGAGTACCTATAGTACTAAATCATCTCCATTTATAGACAGTTTGTCTAACTGTGGACAGATGAATATCTAACGACCACTTCTAGTGAGAGTACCTATAGTACTAAATCATCTCCATTTATAGACAGTTTGTCTCACTGTGGACAGATGAATATCTAACGGCCACTTCTAGTGAGAGTACCTATAGTACTAAATCATCTCCATTTATAGACAGTTTGTCTAACTGTGGACAGATGAATATCTAACGGCCACTTCTAGAGAGAGTACCTATAGTACTAAATCATCTCCATTTATAGACAGTTTGTCTGACTGTGGACAGATGAATATCTAACGGCCACTTCTAGTGAGAGTACCTATAGTACTAAATCATCTCCATTTATAGACAGTTTGTCTAACTGTGGACAGATGAATATCTAACGGCCACTTCTAGAGAGAGTACCTATAGTACTAAATCATCTCCATTTATAGACAGTTTGTCTGACTGTGGACAGATGAATATCTAACGGCCACTTCTAGTGAGAGTACCTATAGTACTAAATCATCTCCATTTATAGACAGTTTGTCTAACTGTGGACAGATGAATATCTAACGGCCACTTCTAGTGAGAGTACCTATAGTACTAAATCATCTCCATTTATAGACAGTTTGTCCAACTGTGGACAGATGAATATCTAACGGCCACTTCTAGAGAGAGTACCTATAGTACTAAATCATCTCCATTTATAGACAGTTTGTCCAACTGTGGACAGATGAATATCTAACGGCCACTTCTAGAGAGAGTACCTATAGTACTAAATCATCTCCATTTATAGACAGTTTGTCTCACTGTGGACAGATGAATATCTAACGGCCACTTCTAGTGAGAGTACCTATAGTACTAAATCATCTCCATTTATAGACAGTTTGTCTAACTGTGGACCGATGAATATCTAACGGCCACTTCTAGTGAGAGTACCTATAGTACTAAATCATCTCCATTTATAGACAGTTTGTCTAACTGTGGACAGATGAATATCTAACGGCCACTTCTAGTGAGAGTACCTATAGTACTAAATCATCTCCATTTATAGACAGTTTGTCTCACTGTGGACAGATGAATATCTAACGGCCACTTCTAGAGAGAGTACCTATAGTACTAAATCATCTCCATTTATAGACAGTTTGTCTAACTGTGGACCGATGAATATCTAACGGCCACTTCTAGTGAGAGTACCTATAGTACTAAATCATCTCCATTTATAGACAGTTTGTCTAACTGTGGACCGATGAATATCTAACGGCCACTTCTAGAGAGAGTACCTATAGTACTAAATCATCTCCATTTATAGACAGTTTGTCTAACTGTGGACCGATGAATATCTAACGGCCACTTCTAGTGAGAGTACCTATAGTACTAAATCATCTCCATTTATAGACAGTTTGTCTAACTGTGGACAGATGAATATCTAACGGCCACTTCTAGTGAGAGTACCTATAGTACTAAATCATCTCCATTTATAGACAGTTTGTCTAACTGTGGACCGATGAATATCTAACGGCCACTTCTAGTGAGAGTACCTATAGTACTAAATCATCTCCATTTATAGACAGTTTGTCTAACTGTGGACAGATGAATATCTAACGGCCACTTCTAGAGAGAGTACCTATAGTACTAAATCATCTCCATTTATAGACAGTTTGTCTAACTGTGGGCAGATGAATATCTAACGGCCACTTCTAGAGAGAGTACCTATAGTACTAAATCATCTCCATTTATAGACAGTTTGTCTAACTGTGGACAGATGAATATCTAACGGCCACTTCTAGTGAGAGTACCTATAGTACTAAATCATCTCCATTTATAGACAGTTTGTCTAACTGTGGACAGATGAATATCTAACGGCCACTTCTTGTGAGAGTACCTATAGTACTAAATCATCTCCATTTATAGACAGTTTGTCTGACTGTGGACAGATGAATATCTAACGGCCACTTCTAGTGAGAGTACCTATAGTACTAAATCATCTCCATTTATAGACAGTTTGTCTGACTGTGGACAGATGAATATCTAACGGCCACTTCTAGTGAGAGTACCTATAGTACTAAATCATCTCCATTTATAGACAGTTTGTCTGACTGTGGACAGATGAATATCTAACGGCCACTTCTAGTGAGAGTACCTATAGTACTAAATCATCTCCATTTATAGACAGTTTGTCTAACTGTGCACAGATGAATATCTATCTATCTATATATATATATATATATATATATATATATATATATATATATATATATATATATATATATATAGTGTGTGTGTGTGTGTGAGTATACACAAAATAACATATTTTGTAGCTGTATTAATTATGCTACTCTGAACACGGAGTATGTCTCAGTGTCTTATGAAAGCGAGTTTTATATTTTGACAAAAAATGTGTAAAAAAACAACAACAAAAAAACTAACATTTTGAATAAACTAGCCAAGAACATTTAATACTGATTCTCCATGTGACAATGTGAATGTGTATGGTGACAATGGAGGGGACAGACCACATCTTCTCACCCTGCTCTGAGGAACTCCTCACTGACGATGGTTTTTAGAGGGACACACACGCGAGGAGGAAGTTTTCGGAAGAACCGCTGAGAGAGCTGTCCATTCAGCTGACAGAGAGAACACATTTTAATATAGATAAAGACTAAAGCAACAGAAGCAAATATGTTTAGGGAAATCTCAGTCATGTTAGCAGTGATACAAAGCTGGTTTGTCAACCACAACAGGTAGACAATTGCTGCAGGTACTTGTACATTAGAAAATGTATTTGAATGAGTGTCAAACACTTGCTTCACATCTAGTCAATCAAATATTGAACTGTGCTATACGTGTAGAGCAGGAACAGGGGAGGGCATGTACAGGATTCATTCACTTCAGATACAGTATAGAATAAGCGTAAAACATTCATTCATTAAGTCTCAGTAGCAACATCTATAAGAGTTATCACTGAAGCCTCACTGTTTATTAAATACAAGGCCACAATGTATCACTGTTGAATGTCATGGACAAACATGAGTAAGCACATCATGAAGACAATCACAAACAGCCTCGCAGCTGATGAATACTTAAGACATTAATATTGCGAGAAACTCTAAGGGGCACATTGCGTTTAATGAGGCTACAGCTAAACATGCTAATAACACACTAATTAACATCTACATTACGCATCGAAGAAGTAACATTTCACGCAACGAAAACCACAGTTTGGTTCACGTCCTCTCATTCTCCCTACCCGTCCACGCGTGAGAAGTTTGATAAGGTGATCTTTGTGTTTTCTCTGTTGTTTTTGTTTGTTGTCATCTTTCTGAGATTTTGAGCTGGGCGCCATATTGGACTTTTGCCGACTCCTTCGATTTGCCCTCAGTCCCGCCCACTCAGCACCTCGATTGGTTCAGTGACCCCTATTGAGTGCATTGATTGGTTAATATAGCTGTCAATCAAGAATGTGGGTGGGTGTTGTGCCCATTTTTACGCGTTTCATTGGACGTCCCCCATTGAACGCTGAATATTATTTATCAAATCAAACAGTCTCAGTGTAATCAAACACTTATGTTATTTATTAATTTATTTTTTGTAAAAAATTAAAACAAAAATATTATAAGTCGTTTCACATCAGCAGTCAGCTGATCACTTAAAGGAAATTGTCAAGTCGTGAATGAATGTTATATATACTACAGTGAATGTAAAGTTTAACTGATGTAGAATATACTTTTCTTTATTATTGACAGGCTAAAGGGCTTTATTGGTGTAATGTGTTGGGTGTAATGCATTACTAAGTAATTAATTACTGTAATTAAATTACTTTTCTTTGAAAAAAGTAAAGCAAGGGATTACTCTTAAATTTTCAGTCATTTAAATACAGTTACTTCTGACGTAATTGTGTTAAATACTGTATAGACTCTAGAACAATTCTATATTAAACAATAGTGAATATAAAATCAAAATGTAATGTCTTATCTTAAAATGTATGTTCTCTAATTTAACGCTGCCCCCTTAAATTCTTTGGCCGGTTCATTAATAATTTATTTGATTTTACATAAAAGAACAGTTTCATGTCTATGTTTGTATTTTTTATGTGGTAGAGGTTGATTCAGGTAATAAAAAGTAATTAGTAATAAATAATGCAATTACTTTCCAGACAGGTACAGTAATCTAATTACACTGTAGAAGATGTAGTTAGTAGTTAGTAACTAATTACTTTTTAGAGTAACATACCCAACTGGCTTGAACATAAACCGTGTGTCTATTGACCTTAAACCTTCTTTATAAGGTCTGAACGAGTCTCCCCTGAAACAGCTGGGACATGAGTGTTGCATTTTATGAGGCTTTATTGACATGACTATTGTGATTCATATATTATCAATATTATAAGATATTCAATAATACTAAAGTTGATTGCAATGTAATTACTATTATAAATCAAATTTGCATTCAACACACAAGTGCCAAGTTTAGTGAACGCATGGGCGGAGCAGCGCATGTATGCACCGCCTCCCTAATTATAAATCCAAAAGGGGCGGGGTTTAAACCCGACAGACAGGAATCATGGCGTCGTTGATGGGTCGTCTCTCTCTGGCTGTTTTCATTAGAAATACAGCTACGTTGGGTCGCAACGCTGGACCAAAGTCTGTGAATGCGACAGGGCCGACTCTCAGCCGAACCGCCGTGTCATCCACCTCGGGGGCCATTCTTCCCAAACCGGACAAGGTGCGTTTATATTTCTAAACATTGCCGCTGGGTGCTGGCCGCTTCAGGGTCGCATTCACCGGGGTTCTTGCGAGCCAATGAAAATGATGAAAAGCTTGACTGACATGTCCGATGACCAATCATATTGTTGGATCTACACACATTTTTTTTTTTTATAAAATAAGAAAGCATTTCGTGGACGGTTGTTTCTATTATTAATTATTCAACAATAAATGTGACAGTTTAACGACTGTTTTCTATTTCAATTATTCATATAACAATCAATTATTCATGGCGCAGTCTGCATTATCTCAAATTACATTTGAAAGACAGCCATACGTCTCTGGAAAACAACAACTATAATAATAAATAATAATAAAACAGCTACATAGTGTGCGATTTAAATTTTTTTGTTTTTTTTGTATTATTGTATTATATTTGCTCAGGTCCCGTTCGGACTGATCCGCATGACTGTGGTGGTGGTGCCGTTCCTGTATGTCGGGACTTGGATCAGCAAGTATTTCGCTGCTCTGCTAGAGGAACACGAGATCTTCGTCCCAGATGATGACGATGATGATGACTGAGAAGGTACATGAGGAACCCACCCAACTTTCAATCCTAGAACGTTCTGGCAATGCTAGTTTATGGTTATATATGGGGATGCGACGATGTATCGGCTTACGATATTTATCGACCAATTATTGACCGAATTAAAACCATCGACATATCTGCAAAGAAACGCAGACATGGTTTATTTATAACTAATTAGTAACACACTTTGTAAAACTCTGAATCCAAATGCACAATCCAGAAATAATAAGAGCCACAATATGTAGGAAGGTTGGCAGTCCTAAGAACATGATGTAATATTTCATTTGTATTCTTTATAGTTCTCATGTTAATGCAGAAATCCCATCATGTGTGACCGTTGTGGAAACAGCACTTACCTACAGGCCGCTTGATGAGTGAAACCATCCAAAAACGCTCTGAAACCAGCAGACTTTGACATCCGAGATATTGTGATGATATCAATTAATGCGGCATGATTGATTGAATTAAGATTGAAATTGCGCACAATTGCTGTCTTCAACAGATCCAATGTTCAATGAAAATTATGTATTTTTTGAACAGTAAAAAACCTTTTGTGCCTCTTTTTTGCATTTCTTAAACATTTCCAAGTAATATGGTGATCTGATGGTCTAATCGGTGTCGTTATTGGCTTATAGTTTTTGTTAAAATTGTCCAAAACGTAAAAAATAAACGTTCTTCCCTTTTTTCTCCCAATTTGGAACGCCCAATTCCCAATGCGCTCTAAGTCCTTGTGGTGGCGTAGTGACTCGCCTCGATCCGGGTGATGGAGGACGAATTTCATTTGCCTCCACGTCCGAGACTTGTTGAGCGCGTTGCCACGGAGACCTAGTGCATGTGGAGGCTTCATGCCATCCACCGCAGTATCCACGCTTAACTCACCTAGCACCCCACTGAGAGCGAGAACCACATTATAGTGACCACGAGGAGGTTACCCCATGTGACTCTACCCTCCCTAGCAACCGGGCCAATTTGGTTACCCCATGTGACTCTACCCTCCCTAGCAACCGGGCCAATTTGGTTACCCCATGTGACTCTACCCTCCCTAGCAACCGGGCCAATTTGGTTACCCCATGTGACTCTACCCTCCCTAGCAACTGGGCCAATTTGGTTACCCCATGTGACTCTACCCTCCCTAGCAACCGGGCCAATTTGGTTACCCCATGTGACTCTACCCTCCCTAGCAACCGGGCCAATTTGGTTACCCCATGTGACTCTACCCTCCCTAGCAACCGGGCCAATTTGGTTACCCCATGTGACTCTACCCTCCCTAGCAACCGGGCCAATTTGGTTACCCCATGTGACTCTACCCTCCCTAGCAACCGGGCCAATTTGTTTTTTTGTTAAAATTGGTATTAGATAAAAATGTTCACATCGGTGCATCCCTAGTTATATACACACACACAAAGTACCCAATGGGGAAACACACACTGACACTGAAGAACAATTCAATGTGTGCAGAGAAAAGCATCTTATTACAGTACATTTATTGACTAAATATCCCATATATTTATGAATGCAGTCTCTGTAAAATGATATATAAAAAGGAATTGAAATGGCACCCTTATTATGACTGTATGTGGTGCGGTAACGCTCATGTTGATGTTTCTCTCCAGCAGTCTGAAGATCTTCCGGGTGCTGCAGGACTGGAAGTACATTTATGCAATAATGAAGATATTTCTGCATTACACTAACTCTTATCCAGAAGCCAAAGCTTGACTTTATTTACATGAAATGTTGTCAGAGGCTGCCCTCACATCACTAGCCTCTCGTCTATTTAATAAAGTGTCTGAATGTTCGTTGATGTTAAAAACTGTGTCTTAACACTTATTATGATGTATAAAATACATATACAAACACAGGAGAGTGTTTTTATTCTATGAACTGAAATATTCCAGTCCTTAAACTGGTTTCTAACAACAGTCATATTGATGGTAGTGAACTGTGTTATTGTGTCCTCATCGGTCAGTGCTGTTGCTTTGACGCTCCTCGTCCGGAGCAGGATTACTGCGTTTGAGATTGCGGGCCTTTAAGTCGCTCAGCTCCACGTGCACCTCCTTATAGCGCTCGCTCAACGCCTCATTCTCCTACAGGGACGGAGAACACCTGCTGATATCTGTATTATTATTATTATTATTATTATTATTATCAATCACTATATCTGTTATTGACACACAGGATGTACCTTAGTAAGAGTCTGAACATCTTTCCGGAGACAGACGATTTCCTTGTGTAGATATTCCACCTCGCTCTCCTTTACTCGCAATAGCATCTGCAGATGTGCAGGTGACAGGACAGCCCGTGTTTAATTAGAGACTACATGGAATATTTTTGGCACTTTTGAAAATTGATTTGTCACATTGCAAGTGTGAAAACGCAAAAACATGCACACGCTGGTGTCACTTTTAATCATATACCAAGCACCCACATAAATGGAAAAAAGCAATATATTACTGTAAATTCGGCAAGACTGAACAGATTCAATGTACAAATAAATAAAAAGCTTTTGAAAAATGCAATTCTGTAAAATAATGACCTGGAGAAGTATATTGTGAGTTTCCATCTATCACCAGCAGGTGGCAGTGCTCAACCACTGATCGTTCATATCAGATGCCCCGCCCCCTGATGATGTCACTGCTGTTTAGAGTCAGTTAACCCTCATGTCATCCCAGATGTATGACTTCTTTTCTCCTACTGAACACAAATGGAGATTTTTAAGATCTCTGTAGGTCCATACAATGGAAGTGAATGGTGACCAGACATTTAAAGCTCCAAAAAGCACATAAAAGCAGCATAAAAGTAATCTAAATGACTCCAGTGGTTTAATCCATGTCTTCAGAAGTCCTATGATAGGTACGGGTTCACTTGCATTATATGGACCTACGGAGCTGAAATACTCTTCTAAAAATCTTCATTTGTGTTCTGCATTAGAAGGAAAGTCTTAAATAAGTGAATAAATGATGAGAGATGTTTCATCTGTGGTTGAACTGTCCCTTTAAGCTCAGTCGAAAGCATTTGTGACATGATGTTGATCACCAAAAAAAATCGACTCGTTTCTCCTTTAAAAAAGCAAAAATGTATGAAGTCATGTGACCACACTAGCATACTGTTTGTGTTGCGTAATGCTTACTGTTTAGCATAATGTACATCCGCATATACTCGAGTGATTATGTGACAGCAAGTGTTTATGGGTCAAAGGTCAGTGTCTCACCTGTAATTCTGACGTGCTCCTTTCATAGCTGCCAAGGGGCACAATTCCTGACCTTTGACCTGTGATGAAGGGTCGCATGAGTCTCATCTCCTGTAGTTCCTGCGTGAACAGGAAGAGGAAAAGACAAAAAAAACAAAAAGCCACACACGAAGGCTTGCTGTCATTCACACTGCAGCATTTGACTTGCAGTCTCCGCTGAGTCTGCTAGAAATCAACCAGCCTAGACCAGCATAGGCCAGCATAGGCCAGCCTAGACCAGCATAGGCCAGCCTAGACCAGCATAGGCCTGCCTAGGCCAGCCTAGACCAGCATAGGCCAGCATAGGCCAGCCTAGACCAGCATAGGCCAGCCTAGACCAGCATAGGCCAGCATAGGCCAGCCTAGGCCAGCATAGACCAGCCTAGGCCAGCATAGGCCAGCCTAGGCCAGCATAGGCCTGCCTAGACCAGCATAGACCAGCATAGGCCAGCATAGGCCAGCATAGACCAGCATAGGCCAGCCTAGGCCAGCATAGGCCAGCCTAGGAATTTCATGGGATCATCAGTCCTTCTCCGAGTACCTGGTTCTCTCTCCTCTTCCGTTGGATCGCTCCGTCTCTCTCTTC
>JAVLUX010000006.1:3535000-3555000 GCA_032164185.1 Moxostoma hubbsi
GTTCTCTCAATGGGGCGTGTGGTGAGTTGTGTGTGGATCGTGGAGAGTAGCATGAGTCTCCACATGCTGTGAGTCTCCGCGGTGTCATGCACAACGAGTCACGTGATCAGATGCGCAGATTGACGGTCTCAGAAGCGGAGGCAACTGAGACTTGTCCTCCATCACCCGGATTGAGGTGAGTAACCGCGCCACCATGAGGACCTGCTAAGTAGTGGGAGTTGGGCAGTTCAGCCATTACTTCTGTGACTTTGCTACGTCACTTTGTAACACATTTGCATAATGCCCGTCTAAGAGCTACTTCGGTTATGGTAAGAGGCGTTACATTTCCGACACATGCTCGAAGCGGTTGACCAGTCACAACAGAATGGGCCAGCTGACCAATCAGAGCAGACTGAGCTTTTCGGAAAGGAGGGTGTGGAGTGGAGGGGGGCGGGGCCACTCCACAGAGGGGCTTTAAAGAGACGGGAGCGTTTCAGACTGAGGGTGAAAAGGTGTTTTTGAGCATGTACACCTATTCTAGTACACGGCCAAAATAAAACGATGCACCTGTAAATGAGCATAACATGGGCTCTGTAACCCGTCCCTTACAGTTGGGCGAGTCATTCAGTGTCTTCATGCTATCATCTGACATTATAAAACTCATCTGACTCTTTGTGCTTTCTTCTGACCTGTGCTGATTGTCTCGGCGTGGGCTTTGGCTCTGCGGTCTCCGTCTCACTACAGATGTTTCTTCTTCCTCAGGATACAGTTTAGAGCGGGGAATGTCGGCTATTATCACGTAGTCCTCTATGGTCATCTCTGGCACTGCTGCTTGGCTCTCGGATCTGGGCGTCTCTGACAGGATGATCGCCTCCAAGCCCCGCCTGATGCTGCTTCCGCTCCTATCAGTGACTGGCTTGTTCATCTCAGCAGCTAAAGTTTGGGATTTGGCAAAATCGCTGGGGTCCAATTGTTTTTGAGAGGTGGGGCTTAGAGGGGTGTGGGTGGAGCTTGGAGAGTGACGGGACTCAGATCTGGACTGTTCGTCTGAAGCATCTGACTCGGCCGAACTAGCACTCGATTTGAGATTCCTATACAGCTTTTCGGAATCTAAACTATGCCCGTATGAACTCTGGGAGGGGCTTCTTTTGTGGGAGGGGCTAAAAACAGAATCTCGTCTTCGCGACGGTGTGCATTTCCCAGAGGCCTGTTTGGAGGAAGTGTGAGATGTTCGGTGACCACGTGTGGCGGAACCGCGGTGATGAGATGAGCTTCGAGATTCTGCTCGCCTGTGCAGTGAGACGTTCATAGATCTTGGACTCCCAGAGCGAGGGCTTGCACGTGATTGGCTGTTGCCACGTCTGAAGTTTGAATGGGGCATGTGTCGTTGGGGAGAGAGACCGCTTGTCGCCTCGTCGCTAAAATTGTCAGAACGCCTCCTGATGGACGGTAGGCCCAGATCACGGTTTCGGAAGGGGATGGTGGCTTTGCGTTCTGGACTGTGGTTGGCTGGAAGGGGGTGGCCTCTTTCGTAGTGCCGCACGGGAGAGGCTGGACTTCCGCCTTCCTCTTCCCTGTCCCGTGAGAGGAAGCGACTGGCTCTCTTAAAAATGGCACGACCGCCATTTTGTTCCTCTTCTCTTTTAGTGTCTGTTTGTGGAAGACACGGATCATGTAAAAGCATTTTTTAACACATCATTCAGTTCAAATAATGGAGGGATGAGAAAAAAATGCAGATTGCATCTATATTTAAGATATTCGCTATTCAACTGTATGACCAATTTGTATCAGACTGTACTGAGAAATCTTTAACAAAATGTGCATATTATGAATTAAGCATAATGTGAAGTATTTAATTAAAGAAATGTTAAATTAAGCTCAGTCCACAGCATTTGTGGCATTATTTTAATAACCAATATGTGACTCATCTCTTGTTTATTTTAAGAAAAAGAAGCAAAGATCTCGGATACAGTAAGTTACTTACAATGGAACTAAATGGGACGAGTCCATAAACAACAAAATACACCCCGTTTCAAACGTGTAGCCACAAGACAAACATTATATGTGTTAAAGAGTGTTAAAATCGCATTCTGATCTTGTCTCTGTAAAGTTATATTCAATATTACAACTTTGTTGCCGTGACAACACAATGCCCTGTTTCAGGGGCGTAGCCTAAATTAAAGGCTTATAACTCAGCAAAAAGTGTCCAGTGTTTAGGCAACTTTACAAATGTTTTAATGATATAGATTATGATACATTCTGAGACTCTCAGCCTAAGAAATTATATCTGAAAAAACAAAAACAAACTTTTTGGAATTTTTTTCTTATTTTACTGATTTGACATTACATACCTCAGGGTATAAATAAATTGGCTCCAAAAAACTCCCAATCATGTCACCTGTGACTGAGTTAAAATTTGTAAAAAGCAATAAAAAGTTGCATTACAAATGAGTTTCATTCTGTGCCATTTGAGTCATCATTGAGTCTGTGTCATGTTTGTGGCGCCATCTCCTGGTGGTCATATGTAATTACAGCGATTGATCGCATGACTCTCTGCCCAAATATGGAGGACTATCTATGTATGCTGAAGACATTTACTGAGCTATTACTCGCAGGGTTTGGGGAGTAACGGAGCACATGTAATGGGATTACGTGTTTAAAATACAAAATATAAGTAACTGTATTCCACTACAATTACAATTTAAATCTTTGGTAATTATAATACAGTTACATTCAAAAAGTAATTTGATTACTGAAGAGATTACTTTGCATTTTATTGTCATTTATTCATTTAATATTTCGTCCTTTCAGATGGAAAACATTTATACATATAAGTGAAGCGATCCAAGAAGCATTTGAACAGCGGTGAAACACTTTCTTATGATGTGTGACATTCATACGAGCAGACAGAGAAGAACGCTTGAAGTTTGGAGCAGAAGAAATAGAAATAAACCTTGTGTAAATTGTTAGCTTTATGCTAAGCTAAAATGCTATTTCTAGCCATTTTACATGCACATGTTACCAGACACGATCATATTTATTATCAAGAAAACACAGGTTGGATCATAATAAATTTTTTCTAGTAAGATCTTTGATATAAAGGCGAAAGTCATATTCCAGAAAATAATTTTTGTATTGTTTTCCTGTAAAAATATTTAAAAATCCTTAAAACAAGATCAATTAGATTGATCTTGTGTTAGAAACAGCACAGCATCAGATATTTGGGTTTTGTATTTTTAACATGTATTTTGAGCTTTTATAGTCAAAACAAGTGAAAAAATCTACCAGTGCAGGAAAAGTAATCCAAAGTATTTAGATTACATTACTGACCTTGAGTAATCTAACGGAATATGTTACAGATTACATTTTACAGCATGTAATCTGTAGTGGAGTACATTTCAAAAGTAACCCTCGCATCCCTGATTACTCTCTATATTTTTGTAACAAATAGGCTGGTTGTGTTCTTCTCTTTGAGAGTTTTCCAACGACATCTGATGAGTTTGATGTTTTTACCAATTGCAATAAAATCCACAGTGCACATTTTTAATAAACAATCAAAATGGCATTCTTCTGCAAATTTCAAAGCACTCCTTTATGGGCAGTTGTGGTCATACCGCCTGCATGCATTGTAAACACCAATCTCGCGTTGGTCACAACTACAGTGTTTAATATTGTGATCATGTTTTCTTTCCTCGCGCCCGCCGGTCGAGCTTAAAGGCTTAAATAAACAAGGGATGAGTCGAAAATATTATTGTGGTAATCAACGTTATGCTACTTATACGGTCGGTTCAGCTCGGCCTGTTTGAACACTGAATATTTCTGTAAACGCTTCTGCTCGATTTATGATAATGTACTGTAGTTTTAAGTCTCACCTGTGTGTTGGCCGACACTTCCTGTTCTGCTCTGTATCTCTGACCGCTGGAGAGCCGATTCAAGTCGAGTCATTCTTAAGATTTGATCCGGACCGTTTCGTTCACTTCATGACTTCAACGACTGCTTGTTCAGGACACATCACCTTCATTTCCCTGATTGGCAGAATGTGACTGAATCCGAGCGGACTTGAATTATTTACCCCCCTGAGGTGAAGGTACAGACTTGGGACTCCTAAATAGAGCGATAAGTGCAATCTTAGCAGGATCTATACTAGACACAGGATATTTGAATGTAGCTCGTAGGTGAAGGCTTTAAGGTTAGATGGACTTCATCCCAGAACTCAAGCACAACTGATCAACTGATCGTACACTGCGAACATCTGTAGAGATTGTACAGTATGAGCCATGAGCCCCATGTGTGTAACCAGCAAGGCAGAACATAATTTTATGCACACCTAAAAATAATGTGGTGATCAGATGATGATCAGTGATCAGATGCGCGGACTGATGGTCTCAGAAGCGGAGGGAATTCCTTTTCTTTAAAAGAGTAAAAATGGAGGTTCGAGTGAGGCACTTACAATGGAAGTCAATGGGTTTAAACCTCCTTTTTGGTCCTTTTTGGAGGGTTTAAAGGCAGAAATGTGAAGCTTATAATTTTATAAAATCACTAACATTAATTCTTCTGTTAAAACTCATGTATAATTTGAGCTGTAAAATTTTTAATTTTGTGATTTTAAGGTTTTAGGGTTTGTTGACATTACATCGTCATGGCAACGAAGTTGTAAAATTGGCTATAACTTTACACGGCTGCTGTTAGTAAGTGATTTTATCACAGTAACTTCATGTTTACACACATATCGTTTGTCTTGTGTTTAATCTTTTGAAACCGTGAGTATTTTTACGATTACAGATCGACCCCATTGTAAGTGCCTCACTGTAACCCAGATTTTGCTTTTTTTTAAAGAAAAGGAGATACGATTTCAAAATACATTTTTGTGGTAATCAACATTATGCCACACATGCTGTCGACTGAGCTCAACTGGTACTGAACCCGGAATATTCCTTTAAGCTCTTAGGCAGGTAATGTGAAGTAGTTTAAAGTTACGTTCAAATGTGAAATATCAGAGAAGTCCAAGAGCCGTAAGATGAAGAGTGCCCATTGTGTCTCTCCTCCATGGCCCATGTGGGGTCTAGCTGGTGTTTTCTGCCTGCAGGACGCTTTGACTCAGGAGGACAGACAACATCTGTCGTTCCTCGCCCCCTCCCTTTCCTCCATTCATAGGCACACACTGCCTCTCCCAAATGGTGCCCTTTTGTATGGGCTATTGTCCACCGCTACAATGTGTGACTCTGCCCGTTCCCCAGAGCCCCATTGATGAGTGCTGTAAGAGACCTCGCCAGAACTGCTCTGAACTGCTTCTCTAGCTTAATGTTTAGCCATAAAAACTCCACAAGACACATTCTGTTCTCTCTCTCTCTCTCTCTCAATTTAAAAAAAAAAAAATGGAACGTTTTGAAATTTATGTTCCGTTTTGTTTTTCGTGCGAGATTTAAATCTGCTGGTAATGCGCAACATCAAGAACGTTTTTCCCGCCAAATCGCATTCGTTTTTATCCCGCCTAGGAAGTCAGCCAACATGTCGGAGTGTGTTTGAGCTCTTCCCAACGCTTTAAATTTCTCTCCCTAGTCCTGTTGGAAAACTTGTGAACATCCTGCAGCTATTTGACAGCGTTTCTCAAAGGCCCTCTCTTGAGTGATGTACCCGCGGCTGGCTGAATGTGGGCTAAAGCGATGAATAGCCCAGTATGGGGTGACCGAGAGGCCAGAGCAGATGCTAATGATTAGCTTCGTTCTCATCACTGTAAAGAACCCACATCCCAATATACTCTCCGTTTCTAAAGCACCATCTCCAGCCCAGAGCATCACACATACAAGTCATCCGGCACCCAGGACACACCTCGATATATAAGTGCTAACGGTATATTTAGCACTTGTTTTTATAATCTGTTTTTTGTGTTTTCTCCCTTTAGCATTAAAATGCTGAAACGAAGACGTTGCAGTGGCAGGAATGAATCAGTGACATATTTTCAATAGTTCATAGTGTTTATTTGGAAAAATAATTTAAGCTAAAACTTCGAGCAAAAACCTGTTAATGAAAACAACAGCATTAATAACATTTTATTTTAAAATTCCTTCTTTAAATAACATTTTCTCAAAACATCCCAGCAACCCAAGTGCCTTTGCAAGTAACAGGAAGAACTTAGGACAAAAAAACCTCAAACTTAAATAGTCTTAAAAAACATTTCAAATATTTAGAAATACAACATACAACTTAAATAAAAAATAAGTTAACTTAAATCATACACCTCTTGTTACAAAAAAAAGGAACAAAAACATACAAACAAGGATATTATTCATCATCGACACAAACGTATTTTTTTTTTTTAAGTCCAAAAACAAATTACATCCATATTCTAAACCAATAATGCGCAAAATAAAATTAAATAAACGGAGGCTCGGAAGACTTTGAGATTTGTTTGAGCACTTATACATACAGTTTCCACTGGTCAAGTGACAGGATATGACATCATGTGACATTTAACCCAGTGTAAGACAGGCCAGTATGGCTGAACATCCACCGTAGTCCCTTGTACACTGACTTGTGGGGCCAGCAAATGTTGCCAAAATATTGCTAAAATGTTGTCACAACTTTGCCACGGCATCACCGAGACAGTCGATGGCAAAAATGTTGCGACACATTTCTTTTAAACGACTTCAACATCCTTAATGTTTGGTGCAGTCTCTGGGCACAGTAAAAGCCTGTGGGGGCCCCGGAATAATTGGCGAAAAAACAGCAAATGTTGCCAAAATATTGCTAAAACGTTGCCACTATGCTGACACAGTATTGGACATCACATGGCAAAACACGGCGATACTTTTCTTGAATTCCCTCCTAGTTCTGTTATATTTTCCTAATGCCATTTCCATGTGACGAACCCACATTCCCCCCCCAAAAAAACATTAAAAATGGACACACATTGTCCAACACCTTTAACATGGCTTAACGGGTACATTTTACATCTACGTTTTAAGTTTGAATGACACTCCAGCCATCATTTCCACAAGTTTTCGAGCCTACAGGCCACCACTGCCTGCGCCTCTTTCAGTACAGAGAACCAGCTCATCCTGAATATCAGTTAATCAGTCTTAGTTTCTCAGCAGCAGTAGTCACGAGGTGGGACGTTTCCACCCAAGGTTCGAGCAGCAGCATTTTCTTAGGGAGTCCAAAATGCCTCCCGTAGGACACAATGAGCATCGGCTTCCTGCAGGCCCATTACACCTGAGTGGTGGAAGAGGAAACGGTCGTTAGGTGTGAGGGTGAGACGACTTGATGATGCATGAATTCCAACATTATACATAGTTAACTGACCTCAGTTGCAATTACACATTCATCTTTTTCCTCCGACATCACCATGACGGATTTGTATTTGGTGTCGACACAAGCCGATGTGGACGCCGATGCACATGCTGACTCGGAATATGGTGAATCGGAATACTTGGACTTTTCTGACGCAGCACTGTAAAGAGAGGAGAGACTGTTGTAAGTAATTGTCTATAGAGTGAATAGATGACATAAACAAGAATACTGTGACAAGACTTTTACCTTTTCAGACATTTCCTGTGCTTGTCCTCAAACTCGCAAGGGTCTTGCGGCAATTGGCACTTCACATCCTCGCAGCTATCGGACAACTCCTTCACTGCCATCTCCTTCCCAGGATACTCCAGCTTCACCTCATGTTTCACTTCGTACTTCCCATCATGTACCAGGTTATAGTCTGCAGGTCCATGTCGTGTCTTATAGCTCCTCTTTTCGGTTGTCGGACTCAGGTCATCGTGGTCGCTATGAAAGTCAATCTTCTTGTTGATGTTTTTGACTGGTGCGACACTCACAACACTCACAGCCAGATCTTTGTCACGGTGACAGTTGTTCGTGAGGTTGTTGATCGTTTCATTCTCCCCGTTAGCGACTTCCTCCTCCCTGTCCCGTCGGCGCTGCTGAACCTTTGAGCGAACGCAAACCACCATCACGGCACATGCGACTACCAACAACAGCACCAGCAAAACTCCAGATCCCACCGCAGTCCAGGGAACATCGCCGGCTATCTGGGAAGCTCTGTCTGGAAGCAAGAACTGGCAGTTGCGTCCTCCATATCCCGGAACGCAAGCGCATACATAGCGGTTGTTCCGCTCGTGGCAGGTGGCGCCATTGTGGCAGGGGTTGTGCTGGCAGCGGCTTACAGGTGAACTGCAGTTCTGTCCGGCGTACCCAGGTGGGCAATTACAGATGTAGCCGTTGGCCCCTTCCTGACAAGTCCCGCCATTTTGGCAGGGGTAAAGCGAGCACTCGTCCCCAGCCCGGTCGCAGTTCATCCCCGTGAATCCTTCCGGACACTGGCACAGGTAGGAGTTCACCAGGTCTACGCAGCGTGCACCTGTTGGATTAAAGGAAAAAAACGCTAATTTTTGGAGGATTTGGAGACGTACTTGGATTGCGTCAATCACAAAGAGTCCTCGGGTACTTGACGCGGAAAGCAGAACATACCGTTTGAGCACGGACCGGAGGTGCAGTGGTCGATCTTCTTCTCGCAGTTGAACCCTGCGTATCCCGTGGGACACTGGCAGAAGTAACCGCCATCGGGGTTGTCGGCGCAGCGTCCACCGTTGAAGCAAGGCCCATCTGCACAAGTCATGGCGCTGAGCTCACAGTTATTGCCGTAGAAACCAGGTGGACAGGCACAACTGTAAGTGTTCTCCATGTCCTGGGAAAGTCAAAGGAACAGGATGTTTAGAAACAGATGCAGTGAGGAATCGCCAACAGTATACAGACAGCACCTTGGCACTACAGCTCACAGCTGATTCTCCATGCATCTTATTAAAACATTCGCTTCTATGCGTTCAGACGTTGCGTCCGGTGTAGACAGGGTGTAAAACTGATAATACTTTCCATACACGACCTGTTGGTAAGTATGAACACTTCATAGAAAAACTCACAGTGCAGCTTCCTCCATTGCGGCAAGGGTTCCCTGTGCATTCGTTGACCTCGATCTCACAGCTGGCTCCCGTGAAGCCCGGCCGACAGGAACAGGTGTAGCTGCCCTGACCGGTGTTACTACAAGTGGCTCCATTCAGGCAGGGCTTATGATGGGTACAGTAGTTCAGATCTGGGAAGGAAAACGGCTCCATATGTTCAGCACATGTGGATTAATCCAAGCGAAAGCAGCAACACATGGCCGAACCGCCGCTGGACAGCTGTCCATTTGCATCTTTGTCTACTTTTATAGTCTTTCCATATTAAACATCCTTCTATCAGTATCTCAAGTTAGCATAAATGGTTTTCTGTTATCTTTTGTGTGCTCTTATCTCGCTTCTTCTTACCTTGGTTGCAGAAGAGGCCACCCCAGCCTTCCTGGCAGTTGCACTGCCATGGCTGCTGGCAGGTCCCATGAAGGCATCCTGGGTAACGTATGCACTCATCACAGTAGCGGCCTTTAAACCCGACTCTGCACCTGAGCATCCAAACAAAAAATCTCATTAGCAAACTGCTGAAAATGGGTTCAGCTGCTCAGCTCATGTTTAATGCATTTTAAAGTGGCGTGTATTATTTTCAATGTAACATGCAGAGACGACTGTATGCAAGCAATCCCAAAAAGTGGCTCAGTGGCGGTGTCAGAATATGGTTTTGATAGTTTGAGCAGCCACACATAGCACGGTTGGCTCAACCAATGAGATGGTGACGTCATTTCGAAGGTATATACACATAAAGAAATGATTAAATTAAAACATGTGGCCTTGTGAAGGACATACTTGCACTCTCCAGGTTTCTCACAGAAGCCGTGTTCCTCATCACATCCCGGGAGGCAAATCGCTGAAAGAGACCAAACATGTATATTAGGACCATGGAGATACGGTTCACCACTTAACCATATGCTCTTTGTCTAATTTAGTGGAAACCTATTCCCTAAATCATAACTAACTTATTTTGTTTCAACTGAGTTTTGGGGGTGCACTTAAACCTATTAGCTTTCAGTCTAACTAGAAAAAAATACTAAAATCTCCTCATCACCACTGAAGAATTTCTGCTTAACACATGACGACAATAGGGCGCTCACAAACAAGGGGACCCTTCTTTCCTCCCTTTCTTCACAGTGGGGCAAAACTTTTTTCCCTCCCCTGTGCTCTCAATGTCTCCGGGAAGGGAAGATAAGAGTGGACAGCTGGTGTATGCGCGGCCAGCGGGCGACAGCTGCTCCATTGTCTCCGTACTCCTGGTAGCTGCCCACTTCAAACAATACCTCCCCTCCGCCAGCCAATCGGCACCCACCCCACTCCGGGAGTAACCAATCAGACACGAGCATGTAAATTTATGGCACGCGTGAGATTATTCCTAAAAACTTTCCTCCTCCCAACTGGAATAAATCAAGTGGTGTGTTGTGAGAGTGGGCTGAATGGGGCAGTGCAATTGTGGGGGGGCGGGGGTATTAGTTACAAGTTGCTCGTAACCGTTAACTTTGTTTTTCTTACCTTTTCTTCTACATTTTTCTATTCACTCTAAATAAACTGCACAAAATATCATCTGCATTTATTTTTTTAAACAAATAAATATCCCTATTTTAAAATTACAATAAGATAAAATAACGTGATGGAATTTTATAGACGATGTTTACCATATTTATTTATTAATATCCCTTTCGCGTTTTTCTATACACTGTAAATAATCTGCACAAAATATCGGCTGTATTTTAAAACAAATAAACAATAAAATTACGCAAAGATAAAATAACGTGATGGAATTTTATAGACAATATTCACTATATTTATTTATTATTATTTCTAACTTTGCGTACACCTTTTTCTATTCCCCCTAAATAAGCTGCACAAAATTTCGGCAGCATTTTATTAAATTGATAAACAAAAAATTACGATAAGATAAAATGACGTGATGGAATTATATAAATGATGTTTACGATATTTGTTTACTAATATTCCTTTCGCTTATTTCTATTCACTCTAAATAAACTTCACAAAATATCGGCAGCAATTTTTAAAAACAAAAACAAAATTACGAAGAGATAAAATGACGTGATGGAATTTTATAGACAATGTTTACAATATTTGTTTACTAATATCACTTTCGTGTTTTTCTATACACTAAATAAACTGCACAAAATATCAGCTTTTTTTTTAAACATATAAACAAAAAAATTAACATAAAATAAAATAACGTGATGGAATTTTATAGACGATGTTCACTATATTTATTTATACTTCTAACTTTGCATATGCTTTTTTTATACACTAAATAAACTGCAGAAAATATCGGCAGCATTGTTTTTAAACAAATAAATATCCCTACTTAAAATTTATAATAAGATGAAATAATAACGTGATGGAATTTTATAGATGATGTTTACAATATTTATTTATTAATATTTCTTGCTTCCGCCTTTTTCTATACACTAAATAAACTGCACAAAATATCGGCTATTTTTTTTAAAAAGAAATAAACAAAATGACGAAAAGATAAAATAACGTGATGGAATTTTATAGACAATATTCACTATATTTATTTATTAATATTTATAATTTTGCGTACACCTTTTACTATTCACTCTAAATAAGCTGCACAAAATATCGGCATTTTATTAAATTGATAAACAAAAAATTACGATAAGATAAAATGACGTGATGGAATTATATAAATGATGTTTACGAAGCTGCACAAAATATCGGCAGCATTTTTTAAATTAATCAACATAAAATTACGCTAAAATAAAATAACGTGATATAATTTTTTACTTTGTTTAAATAAGAATATAGGATATATTTCCTTACATTCCGTGCAGTACTGGCCCTTCCATCCGGCGTCGCAAATAATTTCTCCGCGTTCTCCACATGTGAAATGACCGAACGCGTCATCTCTCGGGCGGCAAAACACGGAGCATCCCTCCCCGTAGTAGTGCTCGTCGCACACAAACCGGTACGAGAACTTGAGCTCCGTCCGGCCCACGCTGTGCAGGTCCTGAGACCAGTCCTCGCCCACCGTCAGGTGACGCTGAGTGGTCATGGTGCTGATGATGCGCTCTGGGGTCTCTGAACAGAAGGAAGATCCCAAAGTTTCAGCAATGCAACTCAACAATATCAGTTATATTAATACATGAGCCTATAGTTTGCCTTGATATCTTCTTTTAATTATAGGACCACCCACCTGTTGTCAAATCCTCTTTGGAATCAGCATGCACCGCTTCAATGATAAGAGAAAATGTCCCCTACAAAACCCAAAAAACAGTTCCACCCATCAGACAATGACAAACACTTCTGAACTGACGCCACATCTGTTTGCATCAACATTCAAGATACTCACCGGCCACGTGAAACCGAAATTCATCCTGATGGGATTGGTGAAAGAGCCGTCCTGTAATGTATCTGGCACTTGGAACGAGTTGGATCCCAACACGGGGGTAACGGTACCTCCGAAGGTGCACGGTGGCTCCGGAGATGCGTTGGGCTGATAATGTTTTAAGCAGATGCGGAAAAAAGTCTTGCACTCGCACTGCTGATACGGGCCGGGGGTCAGTCCCCCCTTACAGCAGTTCTTGTTGCCTTGAACTCCCTTCTTGTTCAAAAACTCCTGCAACTTCAGCTCAAAGACGCCCGAGCAGGACGCCTAGAGGAACCAAGGTAGGAATATTACACATGGAATACTTTATCAACAGGTTTCAATGAGGATGCATGTGGGAATCCTTACCTGGCAGAGTAACACGTACAGGATGGAGAAGAGCAACAGCAACTGGCGTCCCATGACGAATAAATAATAATAAATAAATTAGGTTTTGGAAAGTCTGAGCAACTTGGCTGCTCCTCACCAAAGGATCCCTTCTTTCAGAAGCCCCTTCTTTTAGCCGACCGATTCATTGAGCCCGAGCGTTGTTCCCTTTCATGTCCAGCAAGTACACGAGAATTCCCAAATGTGTTCCCAAAACTTTGTCGAATTCCGTTTCAGTGTAATAATCCTCAAAAGTCGCTTGGAAGTTCACGGGACGTCTCAGCAAAGCGTGGTGGGAAGATGCTTGTGTGCTTGTATAGTTCCTTGTTGGTCTGTTCCTAAACCAGGATTTGTCCCAACATCCCTCCTCACGTCCTTCTCCCACGGACACAGTGCGTTTGTATCTGGAGCGAGGCCGCCTGCCGCCAGTTTTATACGGGGTGCCACATGCCGGGGTAATAATATGCTAATGAACTACTACCCCCCAATCTGTCCCACGCTTAACAGTGCAACCCGCCTCTCCAAAACACACCAGAAGTCCAGAACTGCTGCGCGTGTGCGTAAAAACGCGACTATAATTTACAACTTTTGGCCAAGTTTTTGAATGGTAATTTGCATCGCATTTGATCAACAATGTGGCCCAAATAAATCTGCAAAAATACCCAAATTGACTTGTTGTTGACGTGCAGTTTAAAATAGTGTTGTTTGATGTGAATATGTATTTTCGTTTCCAAACTTGGCTTCGCTTGCTCATGTTGAAGTTTACAAAATCATTCAGGAATGAAATCTCAGATTACAACAAATGTTTCCTTTCTGCTTCCCTTTGCGTTTCCTGCTTCAGGGGGTCTCCTGGATTGCATCTAAAAACATTCCTCGTGCCAACACTGTGGCAGAATACGCATCGTTTGTATGGAGCATTAAGCGCGTGCAGTTCTGCTGTGGAGGAGTGCGCGTGCGCGAGTTGCTCTGCTATTGTGTGCTGGCGGAATAAGTTTGCTCTCCGCGCGCTCAGCTGTATGGTAATTCAGGCAGCACCTGCTGTCTCCACAATGTGGCGAGGTGCACGAGCTCCCACCGGCCGCGCGCGCGCGCGCGCTACCGCTCTCATATAATCGCCCGATCAGAGGAGCCCCACAAAAACAAGCCAATCGCCTCCTTATCGTCCTATTCTCAGGACTCCATTCAAGCAAATTTGTGTTTGTTACACCTTACTGTCTTACATTAAAGTCGGGCACGAAAAATGGTGTGTGACAAGTTTGTAAGGTGTGTATTTTGGCGGGAATTCTGATATTTCAACCTCAGTTCCTATAATACATCTATAATACACACAATAGTTACACTCAGGAACTTCAGGACAAAAATGGCCCCATTAAAACTGCAATATTTGATCCCAGTGTCATTAAAGCATATGGTAAAGCATTATGCTTTCATTCCGGAGCCCTGTCTTAGAAATATACATTTTAATATTTCCCACCAGGTGGCGCCATTTTCCTCATGTTTATCCTGTGGAGCAAATACAAACTTTTCCCCAATTCTCTGTTTCCTGTATTATAGACACCTGCAGGACAACTGAATACATGATGCAGATACAAGTGTGTGTGTGTGTAAAAAATAACAGTGGCATCATGTAAACAAACCGGTATTTAAAGGGTTAAAATCCTGAATATGAATGAATATTTGGTAGTTATGATCAGGACTGATGAAGTCAGTGAAAGTGGAAAATAATATTAATATGTAATATTATATGGCAGTTTTTTGAAGCATACATTTTTGTCCTCTGAGCAACTTTAATAAGTTGACGCACACGGGTTACACTGATTGGATGTGTTTAATGGGGGGGGGGGGGGTCTTAATTTGGTCATTCATTTAAGTGTGATTTTCTTTAGCACAAAAGCTTTCGCCTGAGGTCCGTAGTAACCAAACACAAGTGAGACAGATGACATCACTGTGTTAAGAAATGCTTTGAGCTCTTCTGTATTCCCAATCTAATCCACCAGAAACCTTTAAATGAGCCAAACTTTGTGACATCATGGAGGGACATTTTTTCAAATTCAAAACTTTTCCAAGCGTGTGCGTGAAGACGACTGGTGGGAGGGGGGGCTGGGGGGGCATCAAGGGGCATGGCCTGAAAAACACCACAAATTGGAAGACTGAAGATGGCATTCCTACTCTCCGAATCAGCTCCCGTTTCTACAGTACATGAGCCGCTTGCTCTCATCTCATCGGCATTAACCGACTGAGATCCATGTTTTCTTTTCTCTTCTTGACCAACGAGTTATTTTTCTTGTTAGAGACACTCTCCTTCGGAATCAGAAGACCGTAAAGGGAGTAACAGTTAAAGTGTTGGTGCTGTAGTAACTCAAACCCCTCCGGTATCACGTCAGCAGCACTCGCTCTCCTCTTGTTCTTCCTTTTCTTTGCGCTTTCGTTTTTCATTGATTGTGAAGCCCCTCGGGGGACAGTCACTGAAGGGGGTACGGTTCGCCTTCAGACGCGACCAGACCCTTAAACACCATCTGCCACTGACTAAACGCCTCTCCTTCCACCCTCCCCTACCCGTGTGTGTGCTCACTGCCCTGCGTCTAAATTGAACTAGAAGCATGTTAAAGAACCTGTAACGGTATGGGCCGGTCGGGGCCAGATGGCGCAGGCGAAGCCAGAAGTGTTGCAGTCCCAGCGGAGTTAGACAGCACATGGGCGGCCGTGGGAACCTAAGCCCAGCTTGCATCACACGGGATCGATCATATGATGTGGTGTGGGGATCACAATTAGGGGCTATAATGTTGTTTGCGACCTATCGATTGGCGAGAGGTTGCAGAATCCTTCACTGTGGCCGGATACACTCAGAAAGACGTCATGTGTTGGGGGCGGGGTTTCACGCAGGGGGAAAACACCTTACGGTTGCTATAGTTACCTGGTCATTTCAATGAGAAAGATGAAGTGAAACATACAATATTTTTGGGAAAATATATAACATATATATTATATAATATATAGAACGTTGTTGGTAGAATAACGCAAGAACAACACGATAAAACGTGAAACGATGTGGCCGTCTTGTGTATTTCAATGCATTTGTGGATTTTACTTTATTTGGGGAAAAAAAAGCATGTCTTGCTAAATTTTGGCATTAGTTTGGAGAAGCTCATCCCAACTTTGAACTTTGCAAATTATAGTTGCATATTTCAACCCGATCTCATGATAAACGTATGAATGCGTTGTCCAGCAACGTCATTTGGCTTTAGTTAAAGTCGTACGACATCATACGAATTACTTGCAAATTAATTATATTTGTAAAAATGTTTTTTTTTTTTTTACTTTGAAGCATATTTAAATGTATTCGAGGTGCAAGAAAAGTATTTTAATACCTTGTTGGTTACACCACGTGGCATTTTGAAAGTCATTGAATCATTTTATTTATTTATTATAAAAAAAATTTTAGCAGAAAATGCTTAAAATGTATCACCTGATGAAACACTGTAAGTGCATCTCTCGTACGTGTGTGTTGTTAAAGTCACCTGTGGTCCGCGCATTGTTTCAGATCATATATTACTCTGACCAGCTGTCCACGCGCGCGACCCGGCGCCTCTGACCACGAGCTCATTTTCATGCACCGTTGCCATGGACATGGTGTTTGTGGCTGCATTGAGCTTCTCTCCGGGGGCTCCCGAGGGGATACAATCATTATTTACGCCCGTGTGTGCGTGGCGTGCGTCTGTTTGTGGGTGTGTGCGAGCGTCAGGACACAGGCGTGGACGTTTGTTTCTCGTCGCGTGCCTGCGCGTATCAAAACGCATCTGCTCGCGCGGGCCCGAGGGACTGATGCGCGCGTCCGGCCAACACAACACATCGACCTTCCTGCATCTGTCTCAACATATTGATTTGACAAGTCATAGACATTTCTGGACACCACAGTGAAGATTGCATCATACATGCACTTTTGACTTATAATTTATCCTTAAATTACCCGTCCAATCACCTCTTTTTTTGAAGTTTCATTAAATTTTACGTTGACAACGTAACATCGAAAACCACGTAATCCCGCAAAAACGTCGATTTAAACAACTTTACAGGTCAAATAATAAACATGTGTTAACAGAAGAAATCATGATACTCTTCACCTTTTTTGCCTTTAATTATTATGTATATTTTAGTGCATGTTTTCTACGATTTTTGGTAATCAGTATTGATTAGCATTAACAAAATAAACACAAAATATGCCTTTAAATTAGCCTGATCTTACGAACATTATGTGACCATTGCAAATTGTTTGCTAAAACGAAATTATGTGCGTTATTACACGTTTCGCTGCAGTTTCCCAGTGAAATGTCCAGTAGGGGAATCAGACGAGCCTTTTAAGGTTATTGTTATATGGAGGTTTTAATGAGTAAAACGTTGGTTTAAGGTGAGGATGTCTGTTTTGTTTACCTCTCATTTGATTATAGGACAGTATTAGTTCGATTTAGGTTAAAGTTTTAGGTTAGGGAGGTACGTTTTACTCATTAAAACCTCCATAAAACAATCATCTTAAAAGGCTCGTCTGATCAGACACAATTTCACTCGCTTTTGGCGCCCCCTACTGGACATTTCACTGGGAAACTGCAGCGAAACGTGTAATAACGCACATAATTTAGTTTAGCAAACAGTTTGCCGTGGTCACGTAACGTTCGTGAGATCGGGCTAATTTAAAGGCATATTCCGTGTTCAAGTTAAGCTCAACCGACAGCATTTTTGGCACAATGTTGATGACCAAAAATCGTAGAAAACACGCGACTCTCTACATTGACTTTATAAACAATCAATTTCAATGTTATGATATCACCAGGAAACTGTGACGAAACATAGAACGAGGACGTAAAAGTCAACGTGAAAAAATACAAATGTAAATAAAATATTTTTTTTTTACTTTTAAAATGACTTTTTTAAGTGAAGTGAAGGAAAAGCATCGAAAGTGTCCAGCAGATATGGGACGTACCACATGAACTTGCTTGATAGAAGAACTGGAGCCAAAGGGTGCCTGCTTTGAAGTAGCCAAAATATAGACAGTATATCTTTTTTAATATATATATATATATTTCACTCTATATTTCAATAGTTTCAACGACTTTGCTGTTATTCTAAAATGTGGAAAGCGTAATAATACACAATAAGTAGGTGTGTCCCACTTGTTCACTGCTAGTGTACTCTTGAAATGTTTTTGGCTTCTGCTGTGAAAGTGAACCCCGTAAAAGTTTGTTCTCGCTCTGTCTCTGTGGCAGCATCTGCCCTGAGGATGAACAGATGCAGGCACCTGTGTTTAGGGCCCACACATCCCCCCATCTTCCTTTTCTTCTCTCTCTCCTCCCTTTAAACCTCCTCAATCCTCCTCAGAAGGGCCCACAAAGGGGGCAGGGGGGGGGGGGCAGCAACTATACCCCCTGCTCCATACATGCATCACCCCCCTCACACGCTCCCTGAGGACACACGCTCTCTAGCAGTCTTTGTCATGAACATTATCTTACAGACAGGCAAACAATCTGTTGCAATCTGATTGCTCATTTCCAAACAACGCTGTCAACACAGGCAGAAAGTGCGTTTAGTTTGGGGTATTTTGCCGGGTTAATGCGTATACACTGTCTACGTGCATCCTGAGATAATGTATATCACATATGCTGGGCAGTGTTGGGTGTAATCGAAGTACAAAGTAATTCATTACTGTAATCTAATTACATTTTTAGCACAACAACTAGTGAAGCGTATAACGTTTAAAATTCTTGTAAATAGTTTACAGTCGGTGAGGCTCAATTCAATTAAGTCACGCGGGTTTGACGTATTTCTACAATGATTTAAAGGCTCTCTCTCGATATATGTGTGTGCGTAGAATAAATGTAAAACACGCATTACATTCACATGTTGTCTGTTTGCGTGTTGTGACAGCTGAAGTCCGTGTGACTAGAAATGATTTTGAATTTGAGCGGAAAAACAAAATCTTTTCTGTGAAAAGTGTTTTAGAATGTAACTTAAAAGTAATCAGTAATGTGATTACTTTTTTAATGATGTAATCCGTAAAGTCAGTAATCTGATTACAATTTAAGAGTATTAATTAGTAATTTAGCCAACACTTTTCCTTCACTACCCAACACCGACTAATCTGTTTCAGTAAATAAATAAATAAATATATATATAAATAAAATGTTTGTTTTGTTTTTAGAAATTCAAATGGAGCCACAATTTATATTTCTCTTCAAAGCCAATTTCAAGCATAAGTCTTTAGATCAATTATTGTTTTAAACATCACTTCATACAAGGTGTCTTTTATTTATATATATAATAAAAAACATTTTTTTATCCCAATGTTGGAATGCCCAATTCCCACTACTTAGTAGTTCCTTCTGTTGTCATGGTTACTCATCTGAATCCGGGTTCCCTCCGCTTCTGAGACTGTCAATCGGCGCATCTGATCACATGACTCGTTGTGCGTGACACCGCGGAGACTCACAGCATGTGGAGACTCATGCTACTCTCCACGATCCACACACAACTCACCACACGCCCCATTGAGAGAACCACTAATCACCACCACGAGGAGGTTACCCCATGTGACTCTACCCTCCCTAGCAACCGGGACAATTTGGTTACCCCATGTGACTCTACCCTCCCTAGCAACCGGGCCAATTTGGTTACCCCATGTGACTCTACCCTCCCTAGCAACCGGGCCAATTTGGTTACCCCATGTGACTCTACCCGCCCTAGCAACCGGGCCAATTTGGTTACCCCATGTGACTCCACCTGCCCTAGCAACCGGGCCAATTTGGTTACCCCATGTGACTCTACCCGCCCTAGCAACCAGGGCAATTTGGTTACCCCATGTGACTCTACCCTCCCTAGCAACCGGGACAATTTGGTTACCCCATGTGACTCTACCCTCCCTAGCAACCGGGACAATTTGGTTACCCCATGTGACTCTATCCGCCCTAGCAACCGGGCCAATTTGGTTACCCCATGTGACTCTACCCTCCCTATCAACCGGGACAATTTGGTTACCCCATGTGACTCTACCCGCCCTAGCAACCGGGCCAATTTGGTTACCCCATGTGACCCTACCCTCCCTAGCAACCGGGCCAATTTGGTTACCCCATGTGACTCTACCCTCCCTAGCAACCGGGCCAATTTGGTTACCCCATGTGACTCTACCCTCCCTAGTAACCGGGGCAATTTGATTACCCCATGTGACTGTACCCTCCCTAGCAACCGGCCCAATTTGGTTGCTTAGGAGACCTGACTGGAGTCACTCAGCACGCCCTGGATTCAAATTCACGACTCCAGGTGTGATAGTCAGTGTCAAT
>JAVLUX010000006.1:3565000-3575000 GCA_032164185.1 Moxostoma hubbsi
TCTTTCATGTCTTTATTGAACACATCCCATTAAACATTCACAGTGCTGTGGAAAAAGTAAGTGAACCCTTGGGTTTAATAACAGGTCGATCCTCCTTTGGCAGCAAAAATCTCAACCGAGTAGCTGCGGATTAGACCTGCACATCGTTCAGAAGGAATTTTGGGCCATTCGTCCTTACAGAACTGCATCAGTTCAGACATATTCTTCAGATGTCTGGTGTGAACGGATCTCTTGAGGTCATTCCACAGCATCTCTATTGGGTTAATATCTGGGCTCCGACTGGGACACTACAAAAGGTGGATTTTCTTGATTTTGAAGCCATTCTGTTGTGGATTTACTTTGATGTTTACGGTCATTGTCCTGCAGCATCACCCAACTTCTACTGAGCTTCAGCTGGTGCACAGCCACCCTGACAATATCCTGTAGGATATCTTGAAAATACATATTTCATAGTGTCCTGCCAAGGACATCATGCCTGTTTAATGTTTTCCGTATAGTAGACTCATGAACAGAGATGTTAACCAGTTCCAGTGATTCCTTCAAGTCTTTATCTGTTACTCTAGTGTTCATGTTTACCTCATTGAGCATTCTGCGGTGTGTCATCTTGGCTGGACGGCCACTTCTAGTGAGAGTACCTATAGTACTAAATCATCTCCATTTATAGACAGTTTGTCTAACTGTGGACAGATGAATATCTAACGGCCACTTCTAGTGAGAGTACCTATAGTACTAAACCATCTCCATTTATAGACAGTTTGTCTGACTGTGGACAGATGAATATCTAACGGCCACTTCTAGTGAGAGTACCTATAGTACTAAATCATCTCCATTTATAGACAGTTTGTCTAACTGTGGACAGATGAATATCTAACGGCCACTTCTAGTGAGAGTACCTATAGTACTAAACCATCTCCATTTATAGACAGTTTGTCTGACTGTGGACAGATGAATATCTAACAGCCACTTCTAGTGAGAGTACCTATAGTACTAAATCATCTCCATTTATAGACAGTTTGTCTGACTGTGGACAGATGAATATCTAACGGCCACTTCTAGTGAGAGTACCTATAGTACTAAATCATCTCCATTTATAGACAGTTTGTCTGACTGTGGACAGATGAATATCTAACAGCCACTTCTAGTGAGAGTACCTATAGTACTAAATCATCTCCATTTATAGACAGTTTGTCTGACTGTGGACAGATGAATATCTAACGGCCACTTCTAGTGAGAGTACCTATAGTACTAAACCATCTCCATTTATAGACAGTTTGTCTGACTGTGGACAGATGAATATCTAACGGCCACTTCTAGTGAGAGTACCTATAGTACTAAATCATCTCCATTTATAGACAGTTTGTCTGACTGTGGACAGATGAATATCTAACAGCCACTTCTAGTGAGAGTACCTATAGTACTAAATCATCTCCATTTATAGACAGTTTGTCTGACTGTGGACAGATGAATATCTAACGGCCACTTCTAGTGAGAGTACCTATAGTACTAAATCATCTCCATTTATAGACAGTTTGTCTAACTGTGGACAGATGAATATCTAACAGCCACTTCTAGTGAGAGTACCTATAGTACTAAATCATCTCCATTTATAGACAGTTTGTCTGACTGTGGACAGATGAATATCTAACGGCCACTTCTAGTGAGAGTACCTATAGTACTAAATCATCTCCATTTATAGACAGTTTGTCTAACTGTGGACAGATGAATATCTAACGGCCACTTCTAGTGAGAGTACCTATAGTACTAAATCATCTCCATTTATAGACAGTTTGTCTGACTGTGGACAGATGAATATCTAACGGCCACTTCTAGTGAGAGTACCTATAGTACTAAATCATCTCCATTTATAGACAGTTTGTCTAACTGTGGACAGATGAATATCTAACAGCCACTTCTAGTGAGAGTACCTATAGTACTAAATCATCTCCATTTATAGACAGTTTGTCTGACTGTGGACAGATGAATATCTAACGGCCACTTCTAGTGAGAGTACCTATAGTACTAAATCATCTCCATTTATAGACAGTTTGTCTGACTGTGGACAGATGAATATCTAACGGCCACTTCTAGTGAGAGTACCTATAGTACTAAATCATCTCCATTTATAGACAGTTTGTCTAACTGTGGACAGATGAATATCTAACGGCCACTTCTAGTGAGAGTACCTATAGTACTAAATCATCTCCATTTATAGACAGTTTGTCTCACTGTGGACAGATGAATATCTAACGGCCACTTCTAGTGAGAGTACCTATAGTACTAAACCATCTCCATTTATAGACAGTTTGTCTGACTGTGGACAGATGAATATCTAACGGCCACTTCTAGTGAGAGTACCTATAGTACTAAATCATCTCCATTTATAGACAGTTTGTCTGACTGTGGACAGATGAATATCTAACAGCCACTTCTAGTGAGAGTACCTATAGTACTAAATCATCTCCATTTATAGACAGTTTGTCTGACTGTGGACAGATGAATATCTAACGGCCACTTCTAGTGAGAGTACCTATAGTACTAAATCATCTCCATTTATAGACAGTTTGTCTAACTGTGGACAGATGAATATCTAACGGACACTTCTAGTGAGAGTATATATAGTACTAAATCATCTCCATTTATAGACAGTTTGTCTCACTGTGGACAGATGAATATCTAATGGCCACTTCTAGTGAGAGTACCTATAGTACTAAATCATCTCCATTTATAGACAGTTTGCCTAACTGTGGACAGATGAATATCTAACGGCCACTTCTAGTGAGAGTACCTATAGTACTAAATCATCTCCATTTATAGACAGTTTGTCTAACTGTGGACAGATGAATATCTAACGGCCACTTCTAGAGAGAGTACCTATAGTACTAAATCATCTCCATTTATAGACAGTTTGTCTAACTGTGGACAGATGAATATCTAACGGCCACTTCTAGTGAGAGTACCTATAGTACTAAATCATCTCCATTTATAGACAGTTTGTCTGACTGTGGACAGATGAATATCTAACGGCCACTTCTAGTGAGAGTACCTATAGTACTAAATCATCTCCATTTATAGACAGTTTGTCTGACTGTGGACAGATGAATATCTAACGGCCACTTCTAGTGAGAGTACCTATAGTACTAAATCATCTCCATTTATAGACAGTTTGTCTAACTGTGGACAGATGAATATCTAACGGACACTTCTAGTGAGAGTATCTATAGTACTAAATCATCTCCATTTATAGACAGTTTGTCTCACTGTGGACAGATGAATATCTAACGGCCACTTCTAGTGAGAGTACCTATAGTACTAAATCATCTCCATTTATAGACAGTTTGCCTAACTGTGGACAGATGAATATCTAACGGCCACTTCTAGTGAGAGTACCTATAGTACTAAATCATCTCCATTTATAGACAGTTTGTCTAACTGTGGACAGATGAATATCTAACGGCCACTTCTAGTGAGAGTACCTATAGTACTGAATCATCTCCATTTATAGACAGTTTGTCCAACTGTGGACAGATGAATATCTAACGGCCACTTCTAGTGAGAGTACCTATAGTACTAAATCATCTCCATTTATAGACAGTTTGTCTAACTGTGGACAGATGAATATCTAACGGCCACTTCTAGTGAGAGTACCTATAGTACTAAATCATCTCCATTTATAGACAGTTTGTCCAACTGTGGACAGATGAATATCTAATGGCCACTTCTAGTGAGAGTACCTATAGTACTAAATCATCTCCATTTATAGACAGTTTGTCCAACTGTGGACAGATGAATATCTAATGGCCACTTCTAGAGAGAGTACCTATAGTACTAAATCATCTCCATTTATAGACAGTTTGTCTGACTGTGGACAGATGAATATCTAACGGCCACTTCTAGTGAGAGTACCTATAGTACTAAATCATCTCCATTTATAGACAGTTTGTCTGACTGTGGACAGATGAATATCTAACGGCCACTTCTAGTGAGAGTACCTATAGTACTAAATCATCTCCATTTATAGACAGTTTGTCTAACTGTGGACAGATGAATATCTAACGGACACTTCTAGTGAGAGTATCTATAGTACTAAATCATCTCCATTTTTAGACAGTTTGTCTCACTGTGGACAGATGAATATCTAATGGCCACTTCTAGTGAGAGTACCTATAGTACTAAATCATCTCCATTTATAGACAGTTTGCCTAACTGTGGACAGATGAATATCTAACGGCCACTTCTAGTGAGAGTACCTATAGTACTAAATCATCTCCATTTATAGACAGTTTGTCTAACTGTGGACAGATGAATATCTAACGGCCACTTCTAGAGAGAGTACCTATAGTACTAAATCATCTCCATTTATAGACAGTTTGTCTAACTGTGGACAGATGAATATCTAACGGCCACTTCTAGTGAGAGTACCTATAGTACTAAATCATCTCCATTTATAGACAGTTTGTCTGACTGTGGACAGATGAATATCTAACGGCCACTTCTAGTGAGAGTACCTATAGTACTAAATCATCTCCATTTATAGACAGTTTGTCTGACTGTGGACAGATGAATATCTAACGGCCACTTCTAGTGAGAGTACCTATAGTACTAAATCATCTCCATTTATAGACAGTTTGTCTAACTGTGGACAGATGAATATCTAACGGACACTTCTAGTGAGAGTATCTATAGTACTAAATCATCTCCATTTATAGACAGTTTGTCTCACTGTGGACAGATGAATATCTAACGGCCACTTCTAGTGAGAGTACCTATAGTACTAAATCATCTCCATTTATAGACAGTTTGCCTAACTGTGGACAGATGAATATCTAACGGCCACTTCTAGTGAGAGTACCTATAGTACTAAATCATCTCCATTTATAGACAGTTTGTCTAACTGTGGACAGATGAATATCTAACGGCCACTTCTAGTGAGAGTACCTATAGTACTGAATCATCTCCATTTATAGACAGTTTGTCCAACTGTGGACAGATGAATATCTAACGGCCACTTCTAGTGAGAGTACCTATAGTACTAAATCATCTCCATTTATAGACAGTTTGTCTAACTGTGGACAGATGAATATCTAACGGCCACTTCTAGTGAGAGTACCTATAGTACTGAATCATCTCCATTTATAGACAGTTTGTCCAACTGTGGACAGATGAATATCTAACGGCCACTTCTAGTGAGAGTACCTATAGTACTAAATCATCTCCATTTATAGACAGTTTGTCTAACTGTGGACAGATGAATATCTAACGGCCACTTCTAGTGAGAGTACCTATAGTACTAAATCATCTCCATTTATAGACAGTTTGTCTAACTGTGGACAGATGAATATCTAACAGCCACTTCTAGTGAGAGTACCTATAGTACTAAATCATCTCCATTTATAGACAGTTTGTCCAACTGTGGACAGATGAATATCTAATGGCCACTTCTAGAGAGAGTACCTATAGTACTAAATCATCTCCATTTATAGACAGTTTGTCTAACTGTGGACAGATGAATATCTAACGGCCACTTCTAGTGAGAGTACCTATAGTACTGAATCATCTCCATTTATAGACAGTTTGTCTAACTGTGGACAGATGAATATCTAACGGCCACTTCTAGTGAGAGTACCTATAGTACTGAATCATCTCCATTTATAGACAGTTTGTCTAACTGTGGACAGATGAATATCTAACGGCCACTTCTAGTGAGAGTACCTATAGTACTGAATCATCTCCATTTATAGACAGTTTGTCCAACTGTGGACAGATGAATATCTAACGGCCACTTCTAGTGAGAGTACCTATAGTACTAAATCATCTCCATTTATAGACAGTTTGTCCAACTGTGGACAGATGAATATCTAACGGCCACTTCTAGTGAGAGTACCTATAGTACTAAATCATCTCCATTTATAGACAGTTTGTCTAACTGTGGACAGATGAATATCTAACGGCCACTTCTAGTGAGAGTACCTATAGTACTAAATCATCTCCATTTATAGACAGTTTGTCTAACTGTGGACAGATGAATATCTAACGGCCACTTCTAGTGAGAGTACCTATAGTACTAAATCATATCCATTTATAGACAGTTTGTCTAACTGTGGACAGATGAATAGCATGGTCCACTTCAGCAGATGCTGAAACTCAAAATGTTTGAGTGCTTTTTATAAGTCAAAGTAGTTCTAACCCACACTGCCAATCACCTACAATAATTGGATGCCAGGTTTGTCAACTCCTGACTCTACTTATAGATAGCTTTCGTGGATGTCATTAGCCTAGGGGTTCACATACTTTCCCCACCACGCACTGTGAGTGTTTGAATGATGTTTTCAACATGTACAAGAATAATACAATTATTAAAGCAGTTTATGCTTGTTAATTATAGTAACATAGATGATCAAACCAGATTTTAAAGCAAATGTACACATAAATGGGTTCACATACTTTTTCCTGTCTGTCTGTCCGTTTGTCTGTCTGTGCTTTTGCTCTCGTAATGGACGGATGAACTCTTTCTCTGTGCTGTGAACGACAGAGATGGGTGGCAGTGGACCAGTCTCTCAATGTAAGCAACAGGATGTGACGGATGAGCGCCACCTTGTGTTAGAATCAGTTGTTTGTTTTCTCTCAGGACTCAGTAATGTAGATTTCTGTGTAAGTGTGCACTTTCTTAGCAAACCACCGGCAACTGGTTTGACATCATCAGCAAAAGTGACTAATCTGCTATTAATCATGTTTTTTAAACCTGCCAGTATGAAGTCTGTAATGTCTTCTGTTTTCCTGTTCACAGCACGAATTTGACCGCCTTCGTCCACTCTGTTACCGTGACGCTGATGCCTTCCTGCTCTGCTATAGCGTGGTCTTGCCATCTTCTCTTAGGAGCTTGATGGACCGCTGGGCTCCGGAGGTCCGCCGTCTCTGTCCCGGCGTTCCCATCATCCTCGTGGGCACCCAGTGTGACCTGCTTGAGGACGTCCAGATCCTGATCCGACTCGCAGACTGCCAGGAGAAACCGGTGAGCAGAGAGGAAGCCCGTCTGTACGCGAGGGGCATCGGTGCCGTGACGTGTGCCGAATGCTCGGCTCTGACGCAGAAGAACTTGAAGGACGTGTTTGACGCCGCCATCCTGGCGAGCATGCAGCATGTAGAGGAGGGGGCGTGGCTGAGGAGACTGACGCTCAGAGAAAAAACTCCGGATAAAATCAAACAGCTCTCTGAAACGTGGTGGAGAAAACTGAGCTGTGTAGTGTCAGAGTTTTGAACCTCACTGAGAGCGACTCTGCGAGGTTTAAAGGAATATTCCGGGTTCAGTTGCTTCACTCGCACTTGAGGGGCATAGGGATCATTTGGGGGGCAAAGCCCACCCCAGTACCCCCATAGATCCGGCCCTGAGCCATATACAGAACTATACAGTAGGTTGTTATTATAGTATATCTATTTATTTGCCACTCAGTTTGGGACTGTAGATCAGACCTCAAGGTGACCTTGTCTTGCCTCACATGTTAAGTGTTATAGTACTACAGGATGACGCAGGAGTGTTTGTGTCAGGTTGGCACAGTATCCTGCATTCACAGTCGTGGATTATCCTGTGAACAGATTGAAGATCATGACTAAAGAAGAAGGATCTGTCGCCTGCGTCACACCTGCTCATCGTCTTGTAATGCTTTGTTTACATCTCGAATACTGGTTTTGTACTCATAAACACATTGTATAATAAGAGATCTGCTCTCTGACACATTCATTAAATGAAAGTTTATCAAATAGCGTTGCGTGCGATACAGAAAATGCTAAAAGTGTCTCTACGGCCCTGAAGCCTTTAATCAGGTTTGATTCATTTAAATCAGCGTTTTCCCCTGGGCAAGCTGGATGATGAGTGGTCCTCACAGCGGACATAATTACTGCCATTACAGAGTAACAATCACCTCCACAATGGCACAAACACTTCAGGTTTTGAGAGGAACGGCCAAATTAAACGGGCATTTTTAATGCCAGCAATTACACCCACAAATGTCTGACTCCCACAGGCCGAACTACTCTTAAATACGATGTTTTTTGCTTGTTGAAAGAGCAAATCCAGGCATTAACTACTGATGTGCTACCAGTAATTTGACTAAACTGGCTGTGACCTTAGAGCATCTGAACTGATCTTCTAATGGGACGAGACAGAAGCCACCTGTGGGCATTAGGCGGGCAGATGGTGACTGGTGTTCCCTTCGCAGGATCTCTTGACCTCAGTCTTCACCTGCTGTAGGAATCATACAGGAATTACTTTAATGGAGTAAAAGTGTTTTTTTAACATACTTCCATTCCCAGTATGGGATATCCTAAGGCTCGTGTGACCTTGTGTCAACATGTCCTGTTTCATATAGTACTGGACGCTGCAAAGCAAGAGTAGTTGCAGAGCTCAAGAGGTCACTGTTGAGATATGTTACATCTTGACGGACAGGTAAACCCAAAAGCACCTGATCTCCGACATCACTTTTCCTGAACTGTGAATCTGAATCTAAATGCAAACCCAAGATCTGATGATATTGACGAAACATCTCATTCTCTACTGCATTACTGATTTTCAATGTCACTGTTTTAAAGGGACAATGCACCCAAAAATGAAAATTCTCCCTCATGTCGTCCCAGACGTGTGTGACTTTCTTTCTTCTGCTGAACACAAATGAAGATTTTCAGAAGAATATTTCAGCTCTGTAGGTCCATATAATGCAAGTGAATGGTGACCAGAACTTTCAAGCTCCAAAAAGCACATAAAGGCAGCATAAAAGTAATCCATATGACACCAGTGGTCTAATCCATGTCTTCAGAAGTGATATAATAGGTGCGGGTGAAAAACAGATCAATATTTAAGTCCTTTTTTGATATAAATCTCCACTTTCACTTTCAAATTCTTCTTTTGTTTTTTGGAGTTTTCATCATGCATATCGCCACCTACTGGGCAAGGAGGAGAATTTATAGTAAAAAAATGACTTGCATATTGATCTGTTTCTCCCCCACATCTATCATGTCACTTCTGAAGACATGGATTAAACCACTGGAGTCTTATGGATAACTTTTATGCTACATTTATGTGCTTTTTTGAGCTTCAAAGTTTTGGACCCTGTGGCCTAGAGAACTGAAATATTCTTCTAAAAATCTTAATTTGTGTTCAGCAGAAGAAAGTAAGTCATACACATCTGGGATGGCATGAGGGTGAGTAAATGATGAGAGAATTTAACATTTTGGCTGAACTGTCCCTTTAACAAGGTGAAGTGTGTAAAATAGGGACCACTAGCGGCATGAAACGGAATTGAAAAAAATAACGTTTTATTTTTATCAAAATCAAATTACGGTGCATTTAAAATACAGTCATTCATTTTTTTTATACAGACGGTTTCCAAGGAATCTAATGCATAAACCTGGCATTGCTTGTGCACGCTACATGACTTTAAACAGGTTTCCTAAACACCCTCATCTTTTCCATTGTCAGACAATTTGCTAGCTCAAAATGACACACTTTACCTTAAATCTCATTCCAACCTGAAGCACCTTCTTAAGTGCTGCTGGAATGTGTGTGTGGCCTCTTGTTGTTGTAGCAGAACTAAAGCCCAAATTTAGGTTCTGCTACTCTTTGGATGCCTGTGTGCTTTAAATAGAGTCAAAATAAGTGACAAAGTAAGAGAACAGAAAAGAAAGGCAAAAGAGTCAACCAGAAAAATGTGTGAAAGACATATTACCACTATTCAAATGTTAAATTTGTAATGTGTGTGCTTATGTCTTGCGCCGTGCTTCATGTGAAGTTGCGCATATGCGAACTGTAGTTCCAGCTTTGTCCACTGGGGGCCTTTCGGATTGCATATACCTATTTTTGCAGAACAAATATTCGACCTCTTGTCGTTCAGATCCCTAACTGTAATATTACATTGATTTCTGAACACGGGTTCTGCAGCCTCATCATCAGCTCATCATGATGTCATACAACAGCTGTGATTGTGTGTGTGTGTGCTGATGTGAGAGGACT
>JAVLUX010000006.1:3580000-3607500 GCA_032164185.1 Moxostoma hubbsi
GGATATTCAGGATTAAGTTCATGTGAGGTGAACAATCACTTCATTTAATGTATCCTTGTTACAGATATTACATGTATTTACTGTAGTAATAACATCAATTATACATAATTACAAGCAACTAACCCTATAGTAAGTACATGTTATTAATGAGTAATAACCAGTAATAACTTGTGTAATTACACTGTAACAAGAACACATTCAAATAAAGTGTAACCGTAATCAGATATCGGCAAACTCATTTTGAATGGGTGTATCCCTAAAAAGGCAGGACAGGTACAATATAAGTACATTGCTTTACTTGTTGAGCATTTGCTATGCTAGTAATCAAAGCATAGTGCTTCCAATTAGCATGCTAGCAGTCACTGTAATAGCTAGCACTTCTTCCTCAAAGATATGAATGAAATAAGTGTAGCGAGATACCCAGCTTGTGACAGCTCTAGACTGTAAACAGAAAACTGCAGACAATGACACGGTCAGCAGTGTTTAATGACATGTTTATGCCATGCTGTTCAGAACAGTTGCCAGCTGAGGGCGCCATTTTGCTGTTCTTTTTAACAAGCGTTTCTGCTCGTGTCGGTCTCAATGAAGCTCATTGGGTATCTTTGGAGTGCAGAGTTTTGGAGAGAGGGGGCGTGGCTCATCCGATGGCTTGTGGAAATTAGTAGCCCGGTTGTGAAAGTCATTATTCACTGAAAATCTTCCCCTCTGCCGGAGCTGTCAAATGTAATTTGTGCTTGTACATATTTAAAGGGTTAGTTCACGAACGTCTCAATTAAGCTCATTCGGTATCTTTTAGAGTTTTGGACTGTATAAACGATAATCTCTGGCTTCCTCTATCCGCTGCGCTTCCGCGTTCGTCACTTCTCACCGGCGCTTACGCTACGCCTACGTCACACGCCCGAACTCGACTCTCTCGTGAACGCATGGAGTCGTTTACCGTTAGCTAGTGATTATAGTTTATAAAGATGGATATTTTTCTTACACAAATGCTTCAGAAGGTCTTTATTAACCCCCTGGAGCCGTATGGATTACTTCTATGATGGATGGATGCGCTTTTTTGGGCTTCAAAATCTAAGGTACCATTCACTCCCATTATAAAGCTTGGAAGAGCCGGACATTTTTAATATAACTCCGATGGTGTTTGGCTGAAAGAAGAAAGTCACATACAGCGAGGATGGCTTCAGGGGGAGTCAATTATGGGATCATTTTAATTTTTGGGTGAAATAACCCTTTAAAACTGGCACAATAACATGCACCATGTTTGACGTGAAAAGTGACATGAGGGTGAGTAAATGATGACAGAACTTTCATCTTACAATCCTACGAAGGCGTGAACAGAAGACGGAAGAAACAGGATTTTATTCAAACATAGTTTATTCACTGCAATGCATTCAGAGTATTTCATATCTGCAGATGAAAAATAAATCTACCTGTGCAAGTTCTCACGTACAAATACAGCGGTCAAAATGTAAACAGTGCTGAACAATAAAATCTTATATTCGAGTATTTCATTCAAGAATGTCCAGAGTACAAACCAAGTGAGATCAAGACTAAAGGCCGACGTATGCTTCGCTTGTCCATGTTTCTGACCGCTCCACGCACGGCCATCGTCCTATTCGCTTACGGCCCAAAAATATTATTAAAATATTGATTATGTGACGTCTTCAAATTGTGCAAAAAGTGGAAATAAGTGATTTAAAATGATTACTAGATGTGATAAGTGAGAAAAATATCACTTCTTGTAGAAAAACATCAACATTTTATAACAGGACTGCACTTCTCACGCCATCTTTCAACACCAGATCATTAAAGAAACACAAACCAAACATCAATCAATTACATTCAAAAGAGCAAGACTGTGTACAGCTGTACACATATGAAGCAATTTCACATAAAACACAGGCAGCCTGGGACATCTAGAACAATTCTGATCACCCGTCTCTCTAGAAATAGTTTGGAAAACAACCCCCATCATAATAAGCACACCAGCAAATGTGTAAATAAATGTTGCATTCATGAGTAAGTGACTGTAGCCAGTCTCAAAAAGTATAGAATCACCCTGTATATGAACAACTTCAAACTTAAGCAAATCGTCCTGTAGTGCTGGTTTGGGATCGGTTACCTGCGACCTGTACCAAGACATGGACTGATCCTACATCAGCCGTCTATCTCAGCCGAGCAGAGAAGCAGCGCATGTACTCGGTCGTCCAGCGCTCCTCCACAACACTCGGTTCTGATCGACGGCACTTCTCCAGGTCAGCTGACCTCGACCTCCGGAGATCTAATCCTCTTCCACGTTTTTCTGACTCTCTTCGAGTCTGGACGCCCACGTCGGCCCGATGAATCTGAGAATGAAGGTGAGTCAGAGTTCATGATTTGCATCAAAATTTGCACAATCTCTGCATCCATCCGAAGTCCAGTTCAGAATTCAAATGTATTAAAGTCACGTGGACGACTCTGGTCATTTCTGGAGCTCCCATCCAGCACTAAGGACCTTCTGTAATATATCTGGGTGCTTCTTCAGCTTTGGTCTCATTCAAACATTTTTCATGCATTTTATTTTTAACCATTTTATTTCCTCAATCCAATTATTTAAAAAGTTCTCTACTAACAATGCCCATCAGTTTATGCTCATACCTCTACAGGAGCATCCTATAACTGTTCTGAGATCAGTGCAGACAGACAGCACACTGGAGGTTAAGTCATGCACTAAATAGGGAGCAAGGGAGTATCCTATAGCTCTCCTATAACTGTTCTGAGACCAGTGCAGACAGACAGCACACTGGAGGTTAAGTAATGCACTAAATAGCGAGCAAGGGAGCATCCTATAGCTCTCCTATAACTGTTCTGAGACCAGTGCAGACAGACAGCACACTGGAGGTTAAGTCATGCACTAAATAGGGAGCAAGGGAGCATCCTATAGCTCTCCTATAACTGTTCTGAGACCAGTGCAGACAGACAGCACACTGGAGGTTAAGTCATGCACTAAATAGGGAGCAAGGGAGTATCCTATAGCTCTCCTATAACTGTTCTGAGACCAGTGCAGACAGACAGCACACTGGAGGTTAAGTCATGCACTAAATAAGGAGCAAGGGAGTATCCTATAGCTCTCCTATAACTGTTCTGAGACCAGTGCAGACAGACAGCACACTGGAGGTTAAGTCATGCACTAAATAGGGAGCAAGGGAGTATCCTATAGCTCTCCTATAACTGTTCTGAGACCAGTGCAGACAGACAGCACACTGGAGGTTAAGTCATGCACTAAATAAGGAGCAAGGGAGTATCCTATAGCTCTCCTATAACTGTTCTGAGACCAGTGCAGACAGACAGCACACTGGAGGTTAAGTCATGCACTAAATAGGGAGCAAGGGAGTATCCTATAGCTCTCCTATAACTGTTCTGAGACCAGTGCAGACAGACAGCACATTGGAGGTTAAGTCATGCACTAAATAGGGAGCAAGGGAGCATCCTATAGCTCTCCTATAACTGTTCTGAGACCAGTGCAGACAGACAGCACACTGGAGGTTAAGTAATGCACTAAATAGCGAGCAAGGGAGCATCCTATAGCTCTCCTATAACTGTTCTGAGACCAGTGCAGACAGACAGCACATTGGAGGTTAAGTCATGCACTAAATAGCGAGCAAGGGAGCATCCTATAGCTCTCCTATAACTGTTCTGAGACCAGTGCAGACAGACAGCACACTGGAGGTTAAGTCATGCACTAAATAAGGAGCAAGGGAGTATCCTATAGCTCTCCTATAACTGTTCTGAGACCAGTGCAGACAGACAGCACACTGGAGGTTAAGTCATGCACTAAATAGGGAGCAAGGGAGTATCCTATAGCTCTCCTATAACTGTTCTGAGACCAGTGCAGACAGACAGCACATTGGAGGTTAAGTCATGCACTAAATAGGGAGCAAGGGAGCATCCTATAGCTCTCCTATAACTGTTCTGAGACCAGTGCAGACAGACAGCACACTGGAGGTTAAGTAATGCACTAAATAGCGAGCAAGGGAGCATCCTATAGCTCTCCTATAACTGTTCTGAGACCAGTGCAGACAGACAGCACATTGGAGGTTAAGTCATGCACTAAATAGCGAGCAAGGGAGCATCCTATAGCTCTCCTATAACTGTTCTGAGACCAGTGCAGACAGACAGCACACTGGAGGTTAAGTCATGCACTAAATAGCGAGCAAGGGAGCATCCTATAGCTCTCCTATAACTGTTCTGAGACCAGTGCAGACAGACAGCACACTGGAGGTTAAGTCATGCACTAAATAGCGAGCAAGGGAGCATCCTATAGCTCTCCTATAACTGTTCTGAGACCAGTGCAGACAGACAGCACACTGGAGGTTAAGTCATGCACTAAATAAGGAGCAAGGGAGTATCCTATAGCTCTCCTATAACTGTTCTGAGACCAGTGCAGACAGACAGCACACTGGAGGTTAAGTCATGCACTAAATAGGGAGCAAGGGAGCATCCTATAGCTCTCCTATAACTGTTCTGAGACCAGTGCAGACAGACAGCACACTGGAGGTTAAGTCATGCACTAAATAAGGAGCAAGGGAGTATCCTATAGCTCTCCTATAACTGTTCTGAGACCAGTGCAGACAGACAGCACACTGGAGGTTAAGTCATGCACTAAATAGGGAGCAAGGGAGCATCCTATAGCTCTCCTATAACTGTTCTGAGACCAGTGCAGACAGACAGCACACTGGAGGTTAAGTCATGCACTAAATAGGGAGCAAGGGAGTATCCTATAGCTCTCCTATAACTGTTCTGAGACCAGTGCAGACAGACAGCACACTGGAGGTTAAGTCATGCACTAAATAAGGAGCAAGGGAGTATCCTATAGCTCTCCTATAACTGTTCTGAGACCAGTGCAGACAGACAGCACACTGGAGGTTAAGTCATGCACTAAATAGGGAGCAAGGGAGTATCCTATAGCTCTCCTATAACTGTTCTGAGACCAGTGCAGACAGACAGCACATTGGAGGTTAAGTCATGCACTAAATAGGGAGCAAGGGAGCATCCTATAGCTCTCCTATAACTGTTCTGAGACCAGTGCAGACAGACAGCACACTGGAGGTTAAGTAATGCACTAAATAGCGAGCAAGGGAGCATCCTATAGCTCTCCTATAACTGTTCTGAGACCAGTGCAGACAGACAGCACATTGGAGGTTAAGTCATGCACTAAATAGCGAGCAAGGGAGCATCCTATAGCTCTCCTATAACTGTTCTGAGACCAGTGCAGACAGACAGCACACTGGAGGTTAAGTCATGCACTAAATAAGGAGCAAGGGAGTATCCTATAGCTCTCCTATAACTGTTCTGAGACCAGTGCAGACAGACAGCACACTGGAGGTTAAGTCATGCACTAAATAGGGAGCAAGGGAGTATCCTATAGCTCTCCTATAACTGTTCTGAGACCAGTGCAGACAGACAGCACATTGGAGGTTAAGTCATGCACTAAATAGGGAGCAAGGGAGCATCCTATAGCTCTCCTATAACTGTTCTGAGACCAGTGCAGACAGACAGCACACTGGAGGTTAAGTAATGCACTAAATAGCGAGCAAGGGAGCATCCTATAGCTCTCCTATAACTGTTCTGAGACCAGTGCAGACAGACAGCACATTGGAGGTTAAGTCATGCACTAAATAGCGAGCAAGGGAGCATCCTATAGCTCTCCTATAACTGTTCTGAGACCAGTGCAGACAGACAGCACACTGGAGGTTAAGTCATGCACTAAATAGCGAGCAAGGGAGCATCCTATAGCTCTCCTATAACTGTTCTGAGACCAGTGCAGACAGACAGCACACTGGAGGTTAAGTAATGCACTAAATAGCGAGCAAGGGAGCATCCTATAGCTCTCCTATAACTGTTCTGAGACCAGTGCAGACAGACAGCACACTGGAGGTTAAGTCATGCACTAAATAGCGAGCAAGGGAGCATCCTATAGCTCTCCTATAACTGTTCTGAGACCAGTGCAGACAGACAGCACACTGGAGGTTAAGTCATGCACTAAATAGCGAGCAAGGGAGCATCCTATAGCTCTCCTATAACTGTTCTGAGACCAGTGCAGACAGACAGCACACTGGAGGTTAAGTCATGCACTAAATAGCGAGCAAGGGAGCATCCTATAGCTCTCCTATAACTGTTCTGAGACCAGTGCAGACAGACAGCACACTGGAGGTTAAGTCATGCACTAAATAGGGAGCAAGGGAGCATCCTATAGCTCTCCTATAACTGTTCTGAGACCAGTGCAGACAGACAGCACATTGGAGGTTAAGTCATGCACTAAATAGCGAGCAAGGGAACATCCTATAGCTCTCCTATAACTGTTCTGAGACCAGTGCAGACAGACAGCACATTGGAGGTTAAGTCATGCACTAAATAGGGAGCAAGGGAGCATCCTATAGCTCTCCTATAACTGTTCTGAGACCAGTGCAGACAGACAGCACACTGGAGGTTAAGTAATGCACTAAATAGCGAGCAAGGGAGCATCCTATAGCTCTCCTATAACTGTTCTGAGACCAGTGCAGACAGACAGCACACTGGAGGTTAAGTCATGCACTAAATAGGGAGCAAGGGAGCATCCTATAGCTCTCCTATAACTGTTCTGAGACCAGTGCAGACAGACAGCACATTGGAGGTTAAGTCATGCACTAAATAGCGAGCAAGGGAGCATCCTATAGCTCTCCTATAACTGTTCTGAGACCAGTGCAGACAGACAGCACATTGGAGGTTAAGTCATGCACTAAATAGGGAGCAAGGGAGCATCCTATAGCTCTCCTATAACTGTTCTGAGACCAGTGCAGACAGACAGCACACTGGAGGTTAAGTCATGCACTAAATAGGGAGCAAGGGAGCATCCTATAGCTCTCCTATAACTGTTCTGAGACCAGTGCAGACAGACAGCACACTGGAGGTTAAGTCATGCACTAAATAGCGAGCAAGGGAGTATCCTATAGCTCTCCTATAACTGTTCTGAGACCAGTGCAGACAGACAGCACACTGGAGGTTAAGTCATGCACTAAATAGCATAACTTGGTATATCATTAAAACATTTCACAACTTAGTCCCGCTGTCCACATATGTTGACATCAATTTTTAGGAAACTATTTGCTCTAAAAAAACTTTTTTTATGCTTGTTTTTTAGTTGCTACTAGTTACAAATCAAAAAGGGAAATGGACAATGCAAACAGGAGTCCCGCTCATGTAAATGGTCTGCACTTATATGGCGCCTTTTTAAACTTGAGGTGCTAGTCTGCCACTGGGAGCAACTACCCGCTCTACCACAGCTGCCCCGTCATAGCTATTGTAACATTCTGTGTGTCCAATAACTTGATTGGAAAAGGTGATATTAGCTCAAGTGATATTATCTAGATTTTTATTTTCTTCAAACATCTCCATTCTCATGATTCATGTCAAGCTTCACTGACACTTGACTAACTTTTGAAAAACACTTTATTAGGGGCAAAATTGTCTGTTGTGGTGGACATTACGGCATAACTGTGGGACAGACGTATTTTTAAAAAAAAATTGATAAACAATTTTCGCACAATAAATACTGAAATGTATATTTCACTCTTTGTTTAGATTATCAGTCTTAAATGTGTAATAATCTGTATATTTATAATGGTTAAAACCATAAAATCTTTACATAAAAATACATTTGAAAATAAATAAATGATGAAGGCCTGGTAAAATGGTAGACTTTCATATATATATATTTGGTAGTTAAGTCCAAAGTTAAGTCTTTAGTCCAAGAAAGGGTTTGGAACAACATGAGGGTGAATAAATAATGACAGTATTTTCATTTTTGAGTGATCTGTCCCTCTACAACTATGAATTGGCCCTTTGGCCTGTTCGCTGGGTGTGCTGATCTATAATTAAAGTCTTGATCTTATTCCAGTGTTCAAAAATGTTCCACTCTAATGTTTGGATGTTTTCCATTCCTACAATGATGAAATCCAGGCTTCAATTAACCTACTAAAACTTTCTACACCAAAGAAACTGATCTTGCTCGAGCTTCAGGATATCACTGCACGGTGCTGAATAATTTAGCTTTTCCACATCCGTGTCCGATGTCGGTTGGTGCTTCACTCCAATGGTTAGTTAGGACAGGTTTCCTTTGTGGATGAACTTAAAACGTTTCCTCCATGTATGTATAATTTATTCAAAATTTGTGTCTTTTAAAAAACACTCACTTTCACTCCCGCTAAAGCTCTCTCAATTTGGTCCCCAATCACTGAGACTGAGTGAATCATGGCAGATTTTTTGGGATGGTTAATACAGCCTGATCTCATCAAAATTGTGTGACTGTGGAGACATTTTTGCAAAATTATATTATGTGGCTCCTAGCACGTATCGCGGCAGTTCTGAGGTCATATGTCCACTGTGTGGCGCTAAAAGCGAGTTACATTTTCTCCTTCAAGGTTATTTCTCTATCGAGCTTCAAACCAACTAAACTAGGGCTGGGTATTGGTGATTCACAAGCTCTCGATTCGATATCGATTCATATGGGTACATTTCAGTTATAATGACCTTTTTGCATACATATGAAATAAATGATCTCCCAGCTAATGCTGTTAATTATACAGCGGACCATCTAACTAGGTACAATATGAAAATATACATTTTACTAATTATATTTCATTCGTTTTTCATCATTTTGGTCACATTTTAGCTTTTTAAAAATGAACAAATCAATGTATTTAATCAATAAATATGATATTATATTTCATATATTATTTTGTGTTACATGTTTATTGTGTAATTGCATGATTTGAACTATTTACATTGATTTGTTGAACACGTGCACAAAACCGGTACCGTCTCTTTAAGGAAACTGGCATTTCTCTAATGAGCGTCGTTAAATATGCACATATTAATGAGAGTCGACTCAAATGCCTTTATCTCATCTATGCTATGCGCTATTACAATAAAAAGTTTATTTTTTGTTGTTTTTTGATCAACAACTGACAGTAAAGAACAGAAAGGGATTTAAAGGATACATCAATGACAAATGGGTCGCAAGGATCGCGTCTTTGGAAACGGAGACTTCTGAGACCGTCAATCCGCGCATCTGATCATGTGACTCGTTGTGCATGACACCGCGGAGACTCACAGCATGTGGAGACTCATGCTACTCTCCACGATCCACACACAACTCACCACACGCCCCATTGAGAGAACCACTAATCACCACCACGAGGAGGTTACCCCATGTGACTCTACCCTCCCTAGCAACCGGGACAATTTGGTTACCCCATGTGACTCTACCCTCCCTAGCAACCGGGCCAATTTGGTTACCCCATGTGACTCTACCCTCCCTAGCAACCGGGACAATTTGGTTACCCCATGTGACTCTACCCTCCCTAGCAACAGGGACAATTTGGTTACCCCATGTGACTCTACCCTCCCTAGCAACCGGGACAATTTGGTTACCCCATGTGACTCTACCCTCCCTAGCAACCGGGACAATTTGGTTACCCCATGTGACTCTACCCTCCCTAGCAACCGGGACAATTTGGTTACCCCATGTGACTCTACCCTCCCTAGCAACCGGGACAATTTGGTTACCCCATGTGACTCTACCCTCCCTAGCAACCGGGACAATTTGGTTACCCCATGTGACTCTACCCTCCCTAGCAACCGGGACAATTTGGTTACCCCATGTGACTCTACCCTCCCTAGCAACCGGGACAATTGGTTACCCCATGTGACTCAACCCTCCCTAGCAACCGGGACAATTTGGTTACCCCATGTGACTCTACCCTCCCTAGCAACCGGGACAATTTGGTTACCCCATGTGACTCTACCCTCCCTAGCAACCGGGACAATTTGGTTGCTAAGGAGACCTGGCTGGAGTCACTCAGCACACCCTGGATTCAAACTCAAGACTCCAGGTGTGATAGTCAGCGTCAATACTCGCTGAGCTACCCAGGCCCTGAAAAAGTAAGTGTTTATAAACGAATAATCTTCCATTTTCTATTGATTTGTGTGAATTAAAGTCATTGTTGTTGTAGCGCCTCTAGTGTTCATTTCAGGAAAGTGCCATGATACATACAACGAGCCATGTAAAAATATATTTCGTAAAAACGTAGGTATAGTAACATAAGGTTGTAGCATTAAATTGGCCATCAGCGACCCCGTTCAACCACTATGCAGGACTAGATTTCATATGCAAAACAGAAAGCTCCAGTTACTAGCAGGTCTCACCTCTCCAGCGGACATGGATGCACTCATGTTTGGTGTCCTTCTGGTCCTGGTCTCAATATGCCTTTCTGCCAGATCATAACGGGTGAAAGACCGTCTGTTGTCACGGTTGGGTGTCCGAACCTTGATGTTGCCTGGTGGTTGGCTGTTGGCCCTGGATGGCTTTCTTAACACAGGTAGATGTGATTCGTCACTGTCCAGGTCCCCATTAGGGTAGCGCGGTTCTGAACGGGGAGCCCGATGTCTTTGACGGTATCTAGGAATGGATTCCGATGGACCGTTTGTAGTTTTTGTACCTTTGTACCCATTTTCTGCCATGAACGTAAAAGAATAATAAATCATTTGATTCAGTTTGTTGGGGAGTTGCAGGTAGACAGGTATAATTAAGGGAACAATCCACCAAAAATGTAAATTATTATTATTTTTCACTGAATGAATGAATGAATCAATCAATCAGATTATATTTTGGCATGATCACATGACACATTGACCTACCTATCGGGGCTGAGCTTTCCAAGGATGCACTAGTATCCGTGTGAAATTCCCCATTCACCTGGGGCTTCCAGGATTTCCGAACCTCTGCGGTCTCGTTCTTGGACTCTGAGGAAGATGTATAGTGTTTGGCATTTGAGTTGTTTACCTCCTGCATCTTCGGACTAGACATTCCACTCGAGTCGGACCCACTGTCCCATCCGTCCCCAAACAACGGTCTATGAGTCTGCTCCATCACCCTCCGGGTCTGTCTGTATTTCACAGAGTCCTCATAACATTTCGAGAACGTCTCCCACTTTGGATCCTGGAACTTCTTCATGTATTCCGTCCGGACCTTCTTGGACATCGTGTTGTTATTGTTTGACATTTGGTCCTGTTGAAATAGTCACATACTGTAATATAATAATGCAAAATCACATGCCTATTATAAGCAGTGTGTCTTTTCTGCGTGTAATTGACCCGTGTGTGTCAGTCACCATCTGTTGCAATGTTTAAATGTAGTGTAGGTACGCATTACATGATTTTCCCTTTGCAAACTGATCGGAAACCTTACTGGAAACAGGAATGTGTATGGTATTTTCCAGTTTTCCTGCAAAGTAGGTTACAGCCCAGTGCTCACATTATTTATTTATATTCTTTACATACCCTAATGGAGAATACAACTTAAGCTGGTAGCTTTTGGAACATGGTAGCTGGTTTCCAGTTGGTCATAAGATGGTCCAACATGGTCTTTAGCTGGTCCAAGCTGGGAGACCAGCTACCAGCTTGTCATACCAGCTCAAGGTGGTCAAGCTGGTTTTAGGGAGATGGTAGCTGGTCGATCAGTTAAGGACCAGCTTGGGCCAGCTCATTACCATCTTGGACCATCTTAGGACAGCTTGAACCAATTTATACCAGCTTGGACCATCTTAAACCAGCTTGGACCAGCTCAATACCAACTTGGACAGCTCATGACCATCATGGACCAGCTCATGACCATCATGGACCATCTTATACCAGCTTGGACCAGCTCAATACCAACTTGGACAGTTCATGACCATCATGGACCAGCTCATGACCATCATGGACCATCTTAGGACAGCTTGAACCAACTTATACCAGCTTGGACCATCATAAACCAGCTTGGACCAGCTCAATACCAACTTGGACAGTTCATGACCATCATGGACCATCTTAGGACAGCTTGAATCATCTTAAGGCCAGCTTAGACCAACTTGGACCAGCTCATGACCATTTTAGGACCAGCTAACATGTTCCAAAACCAAGCTATTTTCCAGAAGGGCATAAGCAGATGCCACATCCTCTTTCTAAAGCTACATTTCTTATATTCTAACGTTTAATAAATACATGTTTACCATGCAATTAATAAATCGCGACAATCCTGCGTCGCATTTATTGTGAGTACATAAGCATGTGTAATTAAAATGATTCAATAAACTGCATAAAATATCAGCATATCATAATTTCATATTCATAAACATGACAAACCACTAAATATAAACCCATAAATAATGTAAAAAATAAACCAAACCTGCTGGTTACAGTGTGGGCGCAGTATGTTTACACTTCTCTCTTCACCTGCCCTGTAGGTAAATATTGACTCGGATCAATATAAGCGCTTTAAGCTCACTCAATCTGAGCTTCCTTATCGTGAGAGATGAATAATGAGATTGATAACGTGCATTTTTATCTTCACATCCTTACGAATTCCACAAAATTATGTCCATTATTGTTGAGCGACAGCTGCGTAGTAGAAAAGCAACCCTTCCCGTACCTGATTTCACTGATTTACAGTGCGCATGCGCATTGCATCATACTAGCCTGCTTGAACACTTGACGCTCAAGTACGCACGCACGCACACCAAACCACCGTTTAATTGCTCATAATTTCATTATTATCAACTACTTTGTTACAGTGGGTCGTGGAAGTATTCTTTGACCTTATTTCAACATCTTATTATGGAAAATGACATGTACTGGGGAAAAAGAGGTTGCAAAAAATACAGCAAGCGTACTAAATAAATTCCTCTCATTACAAAGCGCATGCGCAGTAGAGTTTTCCGCTACCTGAGGGAAAAAAAGCGGGAATATTTCACCTCATGAGAAATTACATATATTTTGAGGTAGGATTTTTGTCCAAACGACACATCCATATTCTGCTGTCTAAAGGTTTAATGGTTATGGAAACTCTCAAGTAATTAAAATATTCACTTCTAACAATAATACAGGGACATGATGGCCTGGATGGCCACATACATGGTGGGGACATGTTCTATAGGTTGGCCTTGGGGTTCAGAGGGTCCTCAGTGTGCAGGATGGGATGCTCCTCAGGGGCCACGCAGAGCTCATGGCAGAAGGTTGTAGAAGCACCCAGGGCTGGACTGGGAAGAGAAATCGCCCAGGATTTTACTGGCCCAAAAGTTCGCTGTCCTTTTCTCCATATCGCGGTACTGTTTTGTGGTCCATTCGTGGTCCATTTTGCTTATCGCGTCCCATTTGGTCCATTTCGCAGCCGACCCACTGGCCCGCTTGGTTCTCCCGATGGCCAGTCCGCCCCTGATCGGCCCCAAAGTGCATCAGCCCACCCAGGAGAATGCCCGGTATGCCTGATTACCAGTTCAGCCCTGGAAGCACCATATAAAGAAGAAAACATGTTTGGAATAAAACAGTACCATTATTCATTGAAAAGGTTGATTTGTAAACATGGTTACAATTGTCCCCATACTTAGATCATTTTAAAATTGTAACTTCAGTCGAACTAGGTAAATTAAATGCTTTGTGTAAATTGTAATCAAACCCAATAATCAAAACAAACAAGTACAAACCCTCTAATATTTATACCATGATCAGTGGACGCATGTAAATGCTTCACGTTGCAACCCGTCCAAAGTTCAACCCAAATCTACACCCGTGCTTGGTCAAGTGCAACTGTCTATGCTACTGTATGTCCCAAGGGAATCTAGAATCTCTTTAAACAGCCTTGATGGTTTATTGTTGTCAGTTTACAGACATAACAAGACCAAGAACAGTGTTATTACTCTATAACCCATCGGAGAGGTTGTGTAAATATGATTTAGTTTGTGTCAGTGTGGGGTGAAGCCTTGTATAACATGTCTCAAGTCATTAGAGCAAGCAGCAGTTACTGGAATGATATATTCATTCTTATGTGTTTATAAATACATATTAAACTTTTATTACTCTGTTGGTGTGTGATTTGTGTTGGACATCAACTGGGGAGGGTGTACAGTGGAACATATGTCAGTGTTAACATCACTGGAATCTGAGAGAGCAGGGTGCTTCCGTTCAAGCAGCTTTCGCCAAAATACCAAGCCAAGTACGTCAGTAATCAATACATCTCTGTGCAAGAGAGCATGCTTGGTATTTTTCTGTCCCTTGATGTGTCTTTTTCTCAGTTTATGTTTGCAACTGTTTGCTTCTATGTCATCAAGCAATTGCAAGTGTCGTTAGAAAATAACGTCTGTAGAACAATGTCCAAGTCACTTGGTTCCTGAGCAAGGGGCAGTGATGAGATGGTGGGCCAGGTGTTTAGAAGCACAACTAGACAGGTAAAGTTCACAAAGCCTTGTCTGAAAGATTAAACTAGTTTTAAAAGTTTAGAGTTTGAAGGCTAAACAGACATTAAGACAAACAGCCAGCTAGCTTGCGAGACAGAGACTGTCACACTGATATACCGTCAAATACAGACAGAGAGAAAGAGAGGAACTTAAAGCAGATCAAAGGTCTTTTGTAGGCTTGTTTACGTTTGAATTTTTTTGACAGTTGGAGTTTGAATTAACGATCATTCCGTTGGCTCTTCTAAACATTCCGTCAATGTAAGTCTATGCGTTTTTTCTGAATTTTGATTGGCCACTATGAGAAAATCGTAAATCTGCTCAGTTTGACAGTTGGAGTTTGAATTAATGAGCATTCCATTGACCCTTTTAAACATTCCGTGAGTGTAAGTCAATTAATTTTTTCCGACTTTTGACTGTCCACTATGCGAAAACCGTAAGTGTGATCGGTTTGACAGTTGGAGTTCGAATTAACGAGCATTCCGTTGGCCCGTTTAAACATTCCGTCAATGTAAGTCTATTACTTTGTTTTGATATGCGAAAACCGTAAGTCCGATCAGTGAGAAAAATCATAGCACACTATTCCAGAACAGTCTGAAGGTCTGTGCCAAATTCGGTGGATGTAGTTTGAAAGCTCTAGAAGGCTTTGTCAAGCCAAAATAATAATAAATTATTAAACTATGTTGAAAATATGTAGTATAGTGTGTACTTAAGACAAATTGAGAGAGGGTGGGGTCTTACATGGGAGACTCCCCAAATGCAAAAACAATTCTGTACGAAACACTGGTGTGTGTTTGTGTGTGTGTGTGTGTGTGTGTGTGTGTTTTCTCACATTAATGAGGTTGTGTAGGGTCAGCAGAGGCATAGTTTGGGTTCAGCTGTTTCCCATCTACCAGTTGTTTAGGAAGTGTCTCCTGATGAAGCAAAAATCTCTCCTGCTGTACAATATCTACACAAAAACAACTTTTATATCTTAGAAAATTTCATTAAGACATGAAACAATACATTTTTGAGGGTCTTTATTTACATTTTAAGAGATAGGACAGAAGATGTGGATTGGGACTGGGACTAGATTTGAACCTACATCACACGGATCAGCACGTCTGCCTACAAAATGTCAAAACTTGTTTCAAAATAGCAACAAGAACAGCTCATAGCGAGGCAAATGCTGTTAATTAAAACAGCTAATTTTCATAAACTTCAACCAATCTGTGTTGTAACTGACCGTTGAGCTGTCTGGTCTTCACAGGTTCAGGCATGTCTGACGCACGAGCCGTGAGTTTACTGAGGGCCAGCCGGGTCTTCTTCTTTGCTTAGCATCTCATCTCCATGCTAGCCTGACTGTAAAGAGTGCGAAGAGTCTGTAAGGAACACCCGAAAGAATTTAAAAGGATACAGGAAAAACCTGCTCCCTACAGCTGTGTAATAAACCTCAAATGTGTTCTGGTTATTTCGATTTAATTTACTTACCAACAATTTTACAATAGGAATAGAAGATGCTTCTCTTAATTATTCTAACTTTGTGTTTGTGCACGTGTTTGAGATATGTAAGGAATGAGCCACTCTTACTCTCTGGTAGTCCTGCACGTGTTTGTCGTGCCCAGCTGAGGTGATCGTGAGCCTGCAGGAAGCTGGCCAGCACCTGGTGTGATGCTATTGGCTGAGACATGTTTCCTCCATGTACCGGTGGAACAGGAAGTCAGAAAGGTTCTACAGCAAACACAGAAGTATGGGTTGCGAGTAAACATTTATGCATGTGCTATATGTGTATACAGTGCTGTGAAAAAGTATTTGCCCCCACCCTGATTTCTCCTGTTTTTGCGTATACCTCACAATAAATTGTTTCATAAATTCAAACAAAATCCAGCATAAAACAAAGTCAATCCGAGTTAGCACAAAATATAGCTTTTAAATTATGTTATTTATTGAAGCAAACAAATGATCCAATCACTGCTGTGCCTGTGTGAAAAAGTATTTGCCCCTTAGTTGCTAAATCTCCAAATCTATGAAACTGCATTCATAACGGGGTTCATCTGGACTACACGTGCCCATGCCTGGTTACTGCCAGCACTGTTCAATCAAATCAACACCTACATACAACTTTTTCAGCAGCATGAAGTTGGCTAAAAGGTCTCACGCAGTAGCACACTGTGCCAAGGTTGAAAGAAATTCCAGAAATGAGGAAAAAGGCGATTGAAATGCATCAGTCTGGGAAGGGTTACAAAGCTATTTCAGAGGCTCTGGGACTCCAAAGAACCCCAGTGGGAACCATTATCTCCAAACAGAGAACACTTGGCACAGTAGTGAACCTTCCTAGAAGTGGCCGACCTTCCAAAATTCCTTCGAGAGCACAGTGACGACTCATCTGCAGGCCTCTCTCGCATCAATAAAGGTTCATGACTCCTCTATCAGAAAGACACTGGCCAAAAATGCCATCCATGGAAGAGTGGCGAGGCGAAAACCACTGCTAACCCAGAAGAACATTAAGGCTTGTCTGAATTTTGCCAAAACACACCTTGATGATCCTCAAAGCTTTTGGATGACTGATGTGTCGAAAATGGAACTGTTTGGAAGACAGGGGTCCCGTTACATCTGCCGTCAATCAAACACAGAATTCCACAAAAAGAACATCATGCCTACGGTCAAGCATGGTGGTGGTCGTGTGATGGTGTGGAGATGCTTTACTGCTTCAGGGTGATTTGCAATAATTGAGGGAAACATGAATTCTGCTCTCTACCAGAAAATCCTAAAGGAGAACGTCCCGTCATCAGACCGTAAATTGAAGCGCAAGCACATCTGGATTATGCAGCAAGACAAAGATCCAAAGCACAGGAGCAAGTCCACCTGAATGACATAAAAGAAGCTAAATGAAAGTGTTGGAGTGGCTTAGTCAAAGTCCCGACTTGGACCCGTTTGAGATGCTGTGGCAGGACCTTAAACGGGCAGTTCATGCTCGAAAAACCCTCCAATGTGTCTGAACTACAGCAGTTGTGTGAAGAAGAGCGGGCCAGAATACCAGCAAAACATTGTGAAAGACTGATCTCCAGTTATCAGAAGTGTTTGTTTGCAGTTGTTGTTTAAGGTTTAAGGTGGCATTTTGTTATTTCCTGGTATATTTCCAATATTATTTTTAATGCTATGTCTCTTTTATTATTGTAATTGAGAATTCAGCTCTCATGGATCAAGACTTCATTAAACAGAGGCAAAATTAATATTTCCTCTATCCTGACTGAAGTCTACTTTGGCTTTCTATTTTATATTTCTTTTTAAACAATATACAATTGAAATAGATATGTTTGTACTTGCAGTGAGGCACTCGGTGCGCTAGATGTCGCTGTTCAGCGCCCGTGATCTCAGCACGCTGTTGCTGGACGCGCAGAAGAAGAGCGACAGTCCTCCTCTAAACACATCTCTCATGGCTTAAAAGAACGACTTTCTATTGGATTGTCACAAAGGGATTTTTACAGTAGGTGCTAAACTGTATCTAAACTTTTGTATGTTGTGTATGTTTCAGATTGTTTTTTTTTTTGTTTATTTGTTTATTTTATAACTGAATATTTTAAGACAACAGATGAATACATATATGCCGTAGTTTAGCAATTTGCACATAATTCGCAACATACTGATCCAGTGTTAATGGCAGTGTCTCAAAAACGTGAGCTGTCTAGACAGCATTTTGGGGGCATCAGAAGCGCATTGGAACGTTAGAATCGAAACGAGGGTTCGAACATGCATGTGATGCCCAGAAATGGAATCTAACGATCGAACGTTCATATGATGCACTGAAATAGAATCGAATGTTCGAACACACATATTATGTGCAGATGAATCAAATATTCGAACACGCATATGACGCTAAGAAAAATAATAACAAATTTTGAACATACTAACAATGCTCAGAAATGGTATCAAACGTGCATATGATGCCTAGAAACTAAATCTAAGGTTTGAATTCGCCTATGATGCCTAGGAAAAGAATCAAACGTTCAAACACACCAATGATGCACAGAAATCGAATTGAATATATAAATTGAACGTTCTCGGCTCATTCACTCCAATGGCCAGTGCTGTGAATGAATCCATTAGTCTTTAAATCTGCACTACCTCTTATTGCATGGCATGCATTTCTGTTGTGCTGAGACCAGAGATGCATGAAGTATAATATCCATAATGTGGCAGGAGATGAAGCGAGTCAGGACAGAACAGATCCAGCACGCAGTGACTCAGTACCTGAAGAAGAGGCAGTACATAGATACTGATGGGTCTCTGAAGGGCGCCAAACTATCCCAGTCTGCGGAGGAGATGGCTGCCAGTCTCACAGGTAACAGCCCGTTCGTATAGGATTTCTCTGTTGTATTTTAAACGATTTAACTATATATTTGAGTGGTGTGCTCTCTTTCTGGTATGTGCAGTTCAGACTGAGTCCAGCTGTGCAAATGTGGTGTCAGCGGCCCCCTGCCAGTCAGACCCTCAGCAGTATGAGACCCAGTTCTCAAGACTGCGCTCCTTCCTGCAAGGTGAGAGATTGCATCAGAGGCACGCTTTCCTAACGCTTTAGTACCTTTACTTTTAACCACCTCATTCTGTTGCAGATGCAGAGGCGCCATTGGTAAAGGAGGTAAGAGGCGTGTTGTTTCCACTCTTCCTCTACTTGCACTTGGACATGGCGCGATGTGGCCTGAAGGGGGCGGTAGACTCATTCTACAGTCGCTTCCACTCACTCTTCCAGCAGGACCCTGAGCAGAAAGCCATTGTGGATCTGCTGCGAGGTGCCGTCACATTACAGGTCAAATTTAGGATTTTCTTTTAGCCCTGACTTTTCAAATTGTGGGCATGTCATGTTCAGGGATTTTAAAGAATATCTGTTTATTTTGTCTTACAGGATGTGACCTTGAACCCTAAACTCTGCTCCCTTCTGGATCATAAGTATGTGGTTCACCTGACGGATCAAGCGTACAGCTACCTGCTGCGTTACCTGCAGAGTGATGACAACAGCGCTATCTGTTGGGTGCTCAGCACACATATACAGGTATAAGCAATGTCATTAGATTTGTCCGTTTTTGGGGTATAATCTGTCGGATTTGTGGTTGGTTGCTATACACGTCTATCTAAGGAGGTGGTTCTTGGCAAAAATAAGCTTCAATGACTTGCCGATTGTCCAATAGTCAGAAATGAACCTTGTTTATCTCAAATATTTTCTTAGGTGGAGGTGACGGCAGCACGTCAAACCGACTACCAGCTGTATGGGGCGGGGCTTGGAACAGGAAACGCAAACTCCACTTCCTCATCTTCCACTACCTGGACTGCAGTTGATGGGTCTGATGGGGCGGAACCTGTTGAAGTCACGGCGGGGTTGCCTCAGAACGAGGCTGCATTGGAAACGTTGCAGGACTGCATCAAGCGTGTTCGCGAGGGACCGCCATCCCTCACCAGCATTTGCTTCTACGCGTTCCAGCACACGGATCAGCTCCTGAACACCGCCGAGGTGTCGGCGGACAGCCGATTGCTGGCAGCAGGGTTTGATAACTCTGCTGTGAAGCTGTGGAGTTTACGGGCACGAAAGTTAAAGGCGGGGCCTCACAGGGTCGATGTGTCGAAAATAAGACTTGCCTGTGACGTGCTGGAGGAGGAAGTGAGTGACAGCTGTCAATCTTGTGGTTTGTGTAGCTGAGGATGTTTAGTGATCTACCATTGCTTAAGTCAGATTTGTACATATTTACATACACTAATTTTTTAACCAGTCCACAGATTTCATGTTAGCAAACTATAGTTTTGGCAAGTCGTTTAGGACATCTACTTTGTGCATGACATGCATAATTTCGTCCAACAATTGTTTACAGACAGATTGTTTCATATTTATTTGACTATATCAGAATTCCAATGGGTCAGAAGATTAAAGACACTAAGTTAACTGTGCCTTTAAGCAGCTTTGTAAATTCCAGAAAATTATGTCAAGCCTTTTAGACAATTAGATTCTGATTGGAGGTGTGCTGAATTGGAGGTGTGCCTGTGGATGTATTTTAAGGCCTACCTTCAAACTCAGTGTCTCTTTGCTTCACATCATGAGAAAATCAAAAGAAATCAGTCGAGACCTCAGAAACAATTGTGGACCTCCACAAGTCCGGATCATCCTTGGGATCAATTTCCAAATGCCTGAAGGTGCCGCGTTCATCTGTACAAACAATAGTACACAAGTATAAACACCATGTGACCACACAGTCATCATACCACTCAGGAAGGAGACGCCATCATGTGACCACACAGCCATCATACCGCTCAGGAAGGAGACACCATCATGTGACCACACAGGCATCACACCGCTCAGGAAGGAGACGCCATCATGTGACCACGCAGTCATCACACCGCTCAGGAAGGAGACGCCATCATGTGACCACGCAGTCATCACACCGCTCAGGAAGGAGACGCCATCATGTGACCACGCAGTCATCACACCGCTCAGGAAGGAGACGCCATCATGTGACCACGCAGTCATCACACCGCTCAGGAAGGAGACGCCATCATGTGACCACGCAGTCATCACACCGCTCAGGAAGGAGACGCCATCATGTGACCACGCAGGCATCACACCGCTCAGGAAGGAGACGCCATCATGTGACCACGCAGGCATCACACCGCTCAGGAAGGAGACGCCATCATGTGACCACGCAGGCATCACACCGCTCAGGAAGGAGACGCCATCATGTGACCACGCAGGCATCACACCGCTCAGGAAGGAGACGCCATCATGTGACCACGCATGCATCACACCGCTCAGGAAGGAGACGCCATCATGTGACCACGCAGCCATCACACCGCTCAGGAAGGAGACGCCATCATGTGACCACGCAGCCATCACACCGCTCAGGAAGGAGACGCCATCATGTGACCACGCAGCCATCACACCGCTCAGGAAGGAGACGCCATCATGTGACCACGCAGCCATCACACCGCTCAGGAAGGAGACGCCATCATGTGACCACGCAGCCATCACACCGCTCAGGAAGGAGACGCCATCATGTGACCACGCAGGCATCACACCGCTCAGGAAGGAGACGCCATCATGTGACCACGCAGGCATCACACCGCTCAGGAAGGAGACGCCATCATGTGACCACGCAGGCATCACACCGCTCAGGAAGGAGACGCCATCATGTGACCACGCAGGCATCACACCGCTCAGGAAGGAGACGCCATCATGTGACCACGCAGTCATCACACCGCTCAGGAAGGAGACGCCATCATGTGACCACGCAGTCATCACACCGCTCAGGAAGGAGACGCCATCATGTGACCACGCAGCCATCACACCGCTCAGGAAGGAGACGCCATCATGTGACCACACAGCCATCACACCGCTCAGGAAGGAGACGCCATCATGTGACCACACAGCCATCACACCGCTCAGGAAAGAGACGCCATCATGTGACCACACAGCCATCACACCGCTCAGGAAGGAGACGCCATCATGTGACCACACAGCCATCATACCGCTCAGGAAGGAGACGCATTCTGTCTCCAGAGATGAACGTAGTTTGTGTGAAAAGTGCAAATCAATCCCAGAACAACAGCAAAGGACCTTGTGAAGATGCTGGAGGAAACAGGTAGACGAGTATCTAGATCCACAGTAAAACAAACCCTATATCGACATAACCTGAAAGGCTGCTCAGCAAGGAAGAAGCCGCTGCCCCAAAACCACCATAAACAAGCCAGACTACAGTTTGCAAGTGCACATGGGGACAAATATCTTTTTGGGGAAATATCCTCTGGTCTGATGATACAAAAATTGAACCGTTTGTCCATAATGACCATCGTTATGTTTGGAGGATAAAGGGTGAGGCTTGCAAGCCGAAGAACACCATCCCAACCGTGAAGCATGGGGGTGCAGCATCATGTTGTGGGGGTGCTTTGCTGCAGGAGGGACTGGTGCACGTCACAAAATAGATGACATCATGAGGAAGGAAAGTTATGTGGATATATTGAAGCAACATCTCAAGACATCAGACAGGAAGTTAAAGTGGGAAGCAAATGGGTCTTAGAGATGGACAATGACCCCAAGCATACCTCCAAAGTTGTGGCAAAATGGCTTAAGGACAACAAAGTCAAGATATTGGAGCGGGCATCACAAAGCCCTGACCTCAATCCGATGGAATATTTGTGGGCAGAACTGTTAAAGCGTGTGTGAGCAAGGACGCCGTTACTCCAGTTCTGTCTGGAGGAATGGGACAAAATTCCAGCAACTTATTGAGAGAAGCTTGTGGAAGGAAACCCAAAATGTTTGACCCAAGTTAAACAGTTTAATTTGTTTTTTCCATTTAAAGGCCTTTTATTAGAGCAGATCTCTTTCTAACATGTATCTTTAAATTAGATATTATACATTTTAAGTGGAGTCATTTTTATTTGTGTAGCGCTTTTCACAACACAATTTCAAAGCAGATTTACAGAAAATGTTGCTTTAATGAATGTATTTAATTATAGTAATGAGTTATATTGTTTTGTTTTATTCTGAACAGGCAGATGATGAGGATGCCTCAGGCAATGAGATCAAGACCCTGCGTGCTCACAGTGGTCCTGTGTACCGCACAGCATTCCTGACGGATGGCTCCGGTCTGCTGTCATGTTCGGAGGACTCCACCGTCCGCTACTGGGACCTGAACTGCTTCACCAACACCGTCCTGTACCGCGGTCACACCTACCCCGTCTGGGACGTGGACATCAGTCCCTGCAGCCTGTACTTCTCGACGGCGTCTCACGACCGCACCGCCCGCCTCTGGAGCTTTGCACGCACATACCCGCTCCGTCTCTACGCCGGCCACCTCTCCGATGTGGACTGCGTCAAATTCCACCCCAACTCCAACTACGTAGCGACGGGTTCTACTGATAAAACCGTGCGACTGTGGAGCACGCAGCAGGGGGCGTCTGTGAGGCTGTTTACTGGGCACCGTGGCCCCGTGCTCTCGCTCGCCTTCTCGCCCAACGGGAAGTACCTTGCGTCTGCCGGAGAGGACCAGAGACTGAAGCTGTGGGACCTGGCGTCTGGTGCTCTGTTTAAAGACCTCCGTGGTCACACCGACAGCATCACCAGCCTCTCTTTCAGCCAGGACAGCAGTCTGGTGGCTTCTGCCTCCATGGATAACTCTGTGCGCGTGTGGGACATACGAAACGCTCATGGCGCCGCCCAGGCCGATGGCTCCAGCAGCGAGCTGATTGGACAGTACACGGGCAACACTAGTAATATACTAAACGTGCAGTTCATGGGCTGCAACCTGCTGCTGGTGACGGGCACTGCGCTAGAAAAACAAGAACAGTGAGAGAGAATGTGTTCGGGTCGTATTCCACCCCAAATCAAAAGTACAAAAAATATATTTTGCTGAAATGAAGCCAATCCTATGCTGTCTATCCTGATAATAGTCCACAAGGATTGAATTTAAGGTCTCATCAAGGTTAACTGCTCTTAGTTTAGCTAAATCAAACCGTTCTGTTGACAAATAATGTTATTTTCTGCGATTAAAAAGCCTGATTTTTCCCCCCCCCCCCCCCATGCTCCACAGACAGAACTTGTGATTAATCCTAAATGAAGTGATTCTATCAGACGTCACGTGACCTGTGGAAGAGAGTAAAACATCACTGTTTGATCATTTGAGTTTTTTGCATCCGATTTTGAAACCATGCACTTATCTGTTTTTTGTAAAGCAGCTGTTTCTTAATTGTTCGTTCTGTTGTCAAGTGTTGCCGTTTACAATCCCTGATGGCCAGCGTAGTCACAGGCTACTTTATGTCTCTCTTAGCAAAAGTGTTAATAAAAAAGACGAGCTTTTGTATTTTCATTGCTTTCATTAGAAATGCAGATTATTGTAATTATGTGTTTTGTAATATTCTCGCTGTTTGGTCTTAATTTGTCAAGCCAGTATATAGTATGGTACACACTTAAAGGGATAGTTCACCTAAAAAAGACAATTCTCTCATATACTCGCCCTCATGCGAATCTCAGGTTTGATGTTCTTTAACGAGGATATTGAGAAGAATATCTCAGCTCTGTTATTAAAGGTACTAAAGGTTTGAAGGGCCTAAAAGGATATAAAGGCAGCATACAAGTAATCTGAAGTGATGTGATAGGTGTTGGTGAGAATAGTTAAGCCTTTTGTACTCTAAATCTCCATTTTCACTTTCACATACTTTTGTTTTTGGCCATTTGCATTCTTCTTGCATATAGCCACCTACTGGTTGAGGCTGGTCAGAGGTGGAGATTTCTCACCCGCACCTAACATATCACTTCTGAAGACATGGATTAAACCACTGGAGTTGTATAGATTGCTTTTATGCTGCCTTTATGTGCTTTTTGGAGCTTATAAGTTCCTGGCCACCATTCACTTGCATTGTATGGACCTACAGAGATGAAATATTCTTCTTAAATCTTAATTTGTGTTCTACAGAAGAAAGTAAGTCACACACATCTGGAAGATGGCATGAGGGCGAGTAAATGATGAGAATTTTCATTTTTGTGTGAACTGTGTTTTGTTTTGTTTTTCAAACGACTTGCCCGAGATCAAAATCTTACATCAAGCTTTATCCACCAATCTCGGCACAGTCTTTCAGCTTGTTCTGACTCCAGTTGCTGTATATTTTCTTATCAGCAGTTTTCTTGTAGTAAACTTGAAGGCGAGGCTTTTAAGTCAACAACCAAAGTACTTTTCAAATTTCTTAATGGACTTTTGTAATTGTTGAAAGACTACAATCTCATGCATCACGGTTCTATTGAATTAATACCACAGTCATACCATAGTAAAGTTCCCAAACAGGTGCAATTCCACATACTTCTGGAGAGTGCCATCTGCTCTGCATACTCAGGCGTGGCTGCTTTCACCCAAACCAGTTTCTGCTCATGATGGGCGTCACACCAATCAAACGAGTTTGTCGCCCGGCCAGTGTGGCTGGATTTATCACATACACACTCGTACACGCACATCTCACCGCTTCAGACATTCGCACGAGTGTCACCACCGTCTATCTGTGGTTTTGAAGCTCAGCTGAGACGAGATGCCGTACAATGTGACCCAGTCGGGAGCCTCAGGGCAGAAGTTTCAGGCGGAGAGCACGCAGGCGGACGGGAAGACGTTTGAACAGCTCAGACAAGAGTGTTTGCAGAAGGGGAAGTTGTTTGAAGATCCAGATTTTCCTGCAGTGGAGTCTTCGCTTTTCTTCAGCCAAAGGGTCCCAGTGAACTTTGAATGGAAGAGGCCAGGGGTGAGTAATGAAGTTTCCAGTGATTGTACCATTCATGGAGGGTGAAAAATGGGAATCTGGGACTGTTTTTGCCATTTATGATGACTGCAATGTACTGTAATGGCAACCCAACATTTGATCACCAACAAATAAGACCTCAAACACGTAACAAACCAGCTACAAAATGGTAGCAAGAGATGTCACCGTAAAAAGGCATGATTTAGGGTTCCTCACACTGGGTTAGGGTTAGGTAGGTTAAAACTGTCAATGGATCTTGTGCCGCCTCCCATAAGCATCCACCATCCCCCTTCTGCTACGATGAAGGGACAACTCCCCAAAGATCGCATCTTGGTATCAGCCCTGCTTGAAATATATTTTGAAGTTCCTTGAGTACATATGATGGGATATTTGAGGCTTCTTTAAAGGGTGTCATGAGAGTTAATCCCGTGTGGCAAGTAACCACATTACCCACATAATTCTTGCTATAGGATCAGATTTGGTCAAAAAGCCTGCAGAGTGATTTCTGGGTGCTTAGGAATCTGTGCAATGAAGCTGACCAAAACCTTATAGACATACTAATAGATGGTAACTTATTACATAATCTATTTCTTTTTCATCATTATACCTCGATACTGAAGCTCGGGACGAAACACAGCTCCTAAATGGAAGGTAAGGGTTCTAAATTCGGTCTTGAGGCATCATTTAGGGGTTCCTCGGAATGCAACACTGACCAGACCCTTTGGAGAACTAGACACCCTTTCGAAAAAGGCTCTGAGGAACATACAAGATGGAAGTTCCTACACAAACTCCAATGAATTTCAATGGTTCTTCGGTGGCTCAGTGGTTGAGGCATTGGGTTACTGACCAGAAGGTCGGGGGTTCAAGCCCCAGCACTGCCAAAATACCACTGTTGGGCACTTGACCCTATCTGCCCTGCCCTACCCTATCCCAGGGGCGCTGTATCATGCCTGATCCTGCGCTCTGACCCCAGCTTAGCTGGGATATGTGAAAACAAATACATTTGTATACACTGTATATATGCAAACATGTATGTGTGACCAAAATAAAGGCTTCTAAGTGGTGTTTTTATATGCAATTAACATTTAGCAATGCTAAAAATCCTGTTCTTGACGTGTTGAAGCATGCAATTCTGTTTTCCTCTGTTAATACTCCTATGGATGGATGGATGTATTTTGGAATAAATGAATGGAAGTGTGGTTGGTATTCATCAGTTAGTAATGTTTGAATTACATAAATGAATTACATTCTTTCCAGAAATGTTGGCAAGAATTTTGACATTTGTGGCACAGGACTAATAGCATGTTATATAGTGTCAGATCATTATGTGCACCTTTAACTTGTTGGACGGTTGCAGAGCAATTCAAGGTGTCAAAATGAAGTGGGTTGGAGTTTGAACAATCCTACTTTACTACATGACATTTGACTTGTCTTTGAGTCTCAACAGAGTGGAACTGTATCTATTATAATACATAAGAGACAAATATGAAGCCATTGAAGTGGGTTGCCATGCAACAATTTAGGAATGCAAGAGGAATGTTGCAGGTTTATTTATTTAGTGTTCCGATTATTTGAATGAATGACTCTAGAATCTATTTTTTGGCTACTAGGTTGTTTGCTCTTAAAGGGATAGTTCCCCCATTAATGAACATTCTGTCTTCATTTACTCACCCGTATGCTGTTCCAAACCTAAATGTCTTTTTTCCCCCCATGGAACACAAAAGCAGATTTAAGGCACATTTTTATGCACTGACCGCTTTAGCACTTATTTATTTTTATTGGATTTTTTTCCCCATACAATGTGCATGGTGACTGACTTGAACTGACCCTTTAAGAACTGGTTGTCTAGTATCTGCCAACTTGTGGCATATCTAAGACGATCTGAAAAACAGTTGACATGTTCAAACCCTTTGGGTTCACACCCTCCTCCATTCATCTCTTCCCTTCAGAGGAGACTTGTTGCATCTCTGAATGAAA
>JAVLUX010000006.1:3610000-3615000 GCA_032164185.1 Moxostoma hubbsi
GTTTGTGTTCGCTCGCAATAGTTTGTGTTCGCTCGCAATAGTTTGTGTTCCCTCGCAACAGTTTGTGTTCGCTCGCAATAGTTTGTGATCCCTCGCAATAGTTTGTGTTCGCTCGCAATAGTTTGTGATCCCTCGCAACAGTTTGTGTTCGCTCGCAATAGTTTGTGATCCCTCGCAATAGTTTGTGATCCCTCGCAATAGTTTGTGTTCGCTCGCAATAGTTTGTGTTCCCTCGCAATAGTTTGTGATCCCTCGCAATAGTTTGTGTTCCCTCGCAATAGTTTGTGATCCCTCGCAATAGTTTGTGTTCCCTCGCAATAGTTTGTGTTCCCTCGCAATAGTTTGTGATCCCTCGCAATAGTTTGTGTTCCCTCGCAATAGTTTGTGATCCCTCGCAATAGTTTGTGATCCCTCGCAATAGTTTGTGTTCCCTCGCAATAGTTTGTGATCCCTCGCAATAGTTTGTGTTCCCTCGCAATAGTTTGTGATCCCTCGCAATAGTTTGTGTTCGCTCGCAATAGTTTGTGTTCGCTCGCAATAGTTTGTGTTCCCTCGCAATAGTTTGTGTTCCCTCGCAATAGTTTGTGTTCCCTCGCAATAGTTTGTGTTCCCTCGCAATAGTTTGTGATCCCTCGCAATAGTTTGTGTTCGCTCGCAATAGTTTGTGTTCGCTCGCAATAGTTTGTGTTCCCTCGCAATAGTTTGTGTTCCCTCGCAATAGTTTGTGTTCCCTCGCAATAGTTTGTGTTCCCTCGCAATAGTTTGTGTTCGCTCGCAATAGTTTGTGATCCCTCGCAATAGTTTGTGTTCGCTCGCAATAGTTTGTGTTCCCTCGCAATAGTTTGTGTTCGCTCGCAATAGTTTGTGTTCGCTCGCAATAGTTTGTGATCCCTCGCAATAGTTTGTGATCCCTCGCAATAGTTTGTGTTCGCTCGCAATAGTTTGTGATCCCTCGCAACAGTTTGTGTTCGCTCGCAATAGTTTGTGTTCGCTCGCAATAGTTTGTGATCCCTCGCAATAGTTTGTGATCCCTCGCAATAGTTTGTGTTCGCTCGCAATAGTTTGTGTTCCCTCGCAACAGTTTGTGTTCGCTCGCAATAGTTTGTGATCCCTCGCAACAGTTTGTGTTCACTCGCAATAGTTTGTGATCCCTCGCAATAGTTTGTGTTCGCTCGCAATAGTTTGTGTTCGCTCGCAATAGTTTGTGATCCCTCGCAATAGTTTGTGTTCCCTCGCAATAGTTTGTGTTCCCTCGCAATAGTTTGTGTTCCCTCGCAATAGTTTGTGATCCCTCGCAACAGTTTGTGATCCCTCCCAACAGTTTGTGTTCGCTCGCAATAGTTTGTGTTCGCTCGCAATAGTTTGTGTTCGCTCCCAACAGTTTGTGTTCGCTCGCAATAGTTTGTGATCCCTCGCAATAGTTTGTGTTCGCTCGCAATAGTTTGTGTTCGCTCCCAACAGTTTGTGTTCGCTCGCAATAGTTTGTGTTCGCTCGCAATAGTTTGTGTTCGCTCGCAATAGTTTGTGTTCCCTCGCAATAGTTTGTGATCCCTCGCAATATTTTGTGATCCCTCGCAATAGTTTGTGTTCCCTCGCAATAGTTTGTGATCCCTCGCAACAGTTTGTGTTCGCTCGCAATAGTTTGTGATCCCTCGCAATAGTTTGTGTTCGCTCGCAATAGTTTGTGTTCGCTCGCAATAGTTTGTGTTCGCTCGCAATAGTTTGTGTTCGCTCGCAATAGTTTGTGTTCCCTCGCAATAGTTTGTGATCCCTCGCAATATTTTGTGATCCCTCGCAATAGTTTGTGTTCCCTCGCAATAGTTTGTGTTCGCTCGCGATAGTTTGTGTTCCCTCGCGATAGTTTGTGTTCCCTCGCGATAGTTTGTGTTCGCTCGCGATAGTTTGTGATCCCTCGCAATAGTTTGTGATCCCTCGCAATAGTTTGTGATCCCTCGCAATAGTTTGTGTTCGCTCGCAATAGTTTGTGTTCCCTCGCAATAGTTTGTGTTCCCTCGCAATAGTTTGTGTTCGCTCCCAACAGTTTGTGTTCCCTCGCAATAGTTTGTGATCCCTCGCAATAGTTTGTGATCCCTCGCAATAGTTTGTGTTCGCTCGCAATAGTTTGTGATCCCTCGCAATAGTTTGTGTTCGCTCGCAATAGTTTGTGTTCGCTCGCAATAGTTTGTGTTCGCTCGCAATAGTTTGTGTTCGCTCGCAATAGTTTGTGTTCGCTCGCAATAGTTTGTGTTCGCTCGCAATAGTTTGTGTTCCCTCGCAATAGTTTGTGTTCCCTCGCAATAGTTTGTGATCCCTCGCAATAGTTTGTGATCCCTCGCAATAGTTTGTGTTCCCTCGCAATAGTTTGTGATCCCTCGCAATAGGTTGTGTTCGCTCGCAATAGTTTGCGATCCCTCGCAATAGTTTGCGTTCCCTCGCAATAGTTTGTGTTCCCTCGCAATAGTTTGTGATCCCTCGCAATAGTTTGTGTTCCCTCGCAATAGTTTGTGTTCGCTTGCAATAGTTTGTGTTCCCTCGCAATAGTTTGTGTTCGCTTGCATAACTTTTTTGTTGTTACCTACAAACAATGCATGTACAGTATAATTGTGCATGTTGCCATTTCTGATTTCTCTGATGTTGATGTTGTCATATCACTAGATCACAAGTTCTGCCGAATCTGAGGCGCAAACCATCACCGGTCTGGTTAAAGGCCACGCCTACTCCATCACTGGAGTGGAGGAGGTAACCACGGCAACTGTATTTATTGTTTGTTTACTGTTATTCTCTCTTTTTCTTATATTCACTCTGTGATTTCTTTCATCTTGCCCCCACAGGTGAACTACAGAGGAGCTAAAGTCCAGCTGATTCGTGTCAGGAACCCCTGGGGTCAGGTGGAGTGGAACGGCCCCTGGAGCGACAAGTATGTGTACACTAATGATAAAAGCACACTTAATGAGATTTCTGCTTCCGATTATAAATCATAATTTACCTAGCAGTTCTTTAGCACATTATGCAGCTCAACATTGTATTTGATTATAGGAATTTATATATGTGATGTCAGTGCACTATACTGTATATTAATGCTCTATATCTTGTCTTTTTAAGCTCTAGGGAGTGGAGCTTGATTGACAAGGCAGAGAAAACCAGACTGCTGCAAAACTCTCTGGATGATGGAGAGTTTTGGTGTGTTCTTTTAAACTCCCCATTAGGACAAAATTGCAAATTTTTTGACATTTGATTAAAATCAAATATTCTTACTGTATTTCACTCTGAAACAAGCATCCAATAAGCTCATTCTGACCAGAGGAACTCATTTTAATGACTTGACGTGTGTCGCAGGATGGAGTTTGGAGACTTCAAAGCCAACTACGATAAGGTGGAGATCTGTAACCTGACTCCAGACTCCCTGACAGATGACACTAAAATTAAATGGGACGTGAACAGTTTTCAGGGCAACTGGATCAGGGGCTCCACTGCTGGAGGCTGCAGGAACTTCATTGGTTAGAGCACTGATCTGAGAACAGTTTATTCTTAAAAGCAAAAATGTTGTCTTTCTGATTTTCGTCTTTCTCTCATCAGACACGTTCTGGACGAACCCTCAGTTTAAGCTTCGTTTGGATAACCCTGATGATGGAGACCATAAGTGCAGCGTCATCGTCGCTCTGATGCAGAAGAACCGCCGTCGACTGAGGAAAGAGGGGCTTGATATGGAGACCATCGGCTTCGCTGTTTACGAGGTGAGTGGGAAAACAAAAAAGGGGATCGCATTTATAGAACTGGCTGATTGCACTACACAAATGTTTCGAAAAAATATCGAAACATCCTTAAAACGTTTTTAAGTTAGGAACGCCCAATTCCCACTACTTACCAGGTCCTCGTGGTGGCGCGGTTACTCGCCTCAATCCGTGTGGCGGAGGACGAGTTTCAGTTGCTGCCACTTCTGAGACCGTCAATCCGCGCATCTGATCACGTGACTCGTTGTGCATGACACCGCGGAGACTCACAGCATGTGGAGACTCATGCTACTCTCCACGATCCACACACAACTCACCACACGCCCCATTGAGAGAACCACTAATCACCACCACGAGGAGGTTACCCCATGTGACTCTACCCTCCCTAGCAACCGGGACAATTTGGTTACCCCATGTGACTCTACCCTCCCTAGCAACCGGGACAATTTGGTTACCCCATGTGACTCTACCCTCCCTAGCAACCGGGACAATTTGGTTACCCCATGTGACTCTACCCTCCCTAGCAACCGGGACAATTTGGTTACCCCATGTGACTCTACCCTCCCTAGCAACCGGGACAATTTGGTTACCCCATGTGACTCTACTCTCCCTAGCAACCGGCCCAATTTGGTAACCCCATGTGACTCTACCCTCCCTAGCAACCGGGACAATTTGGTTGCTTAGGAGACCTGGCTGGAGTCACTCAGCACGGCCTGGATTCGAACTCGCGACTCCAGGGATGCTAGTCAGCGTCAATACTCGCTGAGATACCCAGAACCCTCAAGATGTATTTTTTGACAACAGGTCTTATTATCGTGCACAAATTTGCTTCTCAAGTAAATGTATCTTGTATTAAGGATATTTCGATATTTTGAATAGAAAACAAGACAAACGATTACTGATACTGATTAAGAAAATGTTATTTATTTGCAGTGTGGAAGATGAGTTCAGAGTACTGTTAGATGGAATTAATCATGACACACTGAATTTGACCATTTGTTTGCCACATTCACAGGCACCTAATGACGAAGACCACCAAGGGAAGGACTTTTTCCGTTATAACGGCTCTAAAGCACGAAGCCGTACGTACATCAACATGAGGGAGGTGTCCGAGCGCTTCAGACTTGCCCCTGGAAACTATCTGCTGGTACCAACCACCTACCAACCGCACACTGAAGCTGACTTCCTCATCCGGATCTTCTCCGAGAAGAAAGCTGGAGCCATGTATGTTTCTCCCACCACTGCAGATTTATCATCCAGACTTGATGA
>JAVLUX010000006.1:3617500-3645000 GCA_032164185.1 Moxostoma hubbsi
ATATATATACTAGGCTGTGAACGTCCTGTTCTAGTCTTTTTAAGAATCACTGTATGTGTTTACAAGCTGTATTGCTCGTCTGTGTCTGTAGGATAACGCCATCAGTGCCAGAGAACTGCAGCAGGTGCTGAACGGAGTCCTGAGCAGGAGTGAGTCTGTTCCTTCACATCTTCATCAAGTGTTTGTGTTTTTCACACTAGTGTCTTTCAGACATGTCACAGTCTTGGAAATGTTGTTTTATGAGAAATGATCACATGTCCCACGTGTCCCTCACAACACTGTCCTTGTCTCTTGCAGGGAAAGAGGTGAAGTTTGACGGGTTGACCCTCGGTACCTGCCACAGCATCATAAACCTCATGGATGTATCCTCTCTGTGGACTGAACCTGCGAGTTTGTGCACATGATTATTCCCAGAGTATATACTGCATTCTTACATGAACTGATGTCAACTGTGAGTTGTTTATGTAAGTTTTCCTCAACTGAGCTCAGGTTGATAACACAGGAATGCTGGAATTCGAGGAGTTCAAAGTCTTCTGGGATAAACTGAAGAAATGGATTGTAAGACACGCAGAATCCAATATTCACCATCAGTTTATTATTCATGGCCATCTTTCAAAATAATAGCACAAGTTTCTGAAAGAACATTTCTGTAGGATTCTCACTATTGTGTGTTGCATTAGATGCTGTTTATCTCTTATGATACGGATCGTTCGGGACGCATGTCGTCCTATGAACTCCGTACTGCTCTTAACGCTGCAGGTAAACACACGGGACAGTCTACAGATTACATATAACTACATGATATTATATGTTGATGTTTCAATGTAACATCTCCAGTATGGATGAGAAGCTGGAATATAAAGGATTAATAATGTGCTTTCTCTCTCTCTCTCTCTCTCTCTCTCTCTCTCTCTCTCTCTCAAGGGATGCAAATGAACACAAAGATTTTGCAGTTGCTGGGTCTCCGGTTTGCTGATGAGAATTATGAAATTGACTTTGATGATTACCTGACCTGCATCGTTCGCCTGGAGAATATGCTCCGTAAGTGGGCGTCGCCAACATTAAACACCGACATTTTGGGCTAATTGGTCAAATGTGCTATATAGGTTCTTTCTAGTCTTTGGATTTGATTTTTTTTTTCTATTGAACTCGATACATAATGCGGCACGTTTGCACTACTGTGTCCATCATTAGCGATGAATTGCTAATGATGCATTATTCCTAGTTTGCAAGTTGTTTTGGATAAAAGCATCTGTCAAATGAATAATTGTATATAAACTCTGTGGGCGGAGCCAGAAGCGTGCGATAAGTTTACACTTAAATTGTTACAGTATGTGCTGCCATTTGAAAATATAGAATCTGAACATTTTATAGAACTCTCTTTTGCATTTATGTTACATAAACATAACAGAATAGAATAGAATTGAAAATAATAGCATGACAGAACAGAACAGATCAGACCGCATAACACTAGACTAGAATGTAGCAGAATAGAATAGAATGTCAGAACAGAAGAAATTAGACCGGATGAGACTAGACAAAAATAGAATAGAATAGAATTAAACAGAATAGAATAGAATAGAATTGAAAATAATAGCATGACAGAACAGAACATATTAGACCAGATGAGACTAGACAAAAAATAGAATAGAATAGAATTAAACAGAATAGAATAGAATTGAAAATAATAGCATGACAGAACAGATTAGACCAGATGAGACTAGACAAAAATAGAATAGAATAGAATTAAACAGAATAGAATAGAATTGAAAATAATATCATGACAGAACAGAACAGATTAGACCAGATGAGACTAGACAAAAAAATAGAATAGAATAGATTTAAACAGAATAGAATAGAATTGAAAATAATAGCATGACAGAACAGAACAGATCAGACTGCATAACACTAGACTAGAATGTAGCAGAATAGAATAGAATGTCAGAACAGAAGAAATTAGACCGGATGAGACTAGACAAAAATAGAATAGAATTAAACAGAATAGAATAGAATTGAAAATAATAGCATGACAGAACAGAACATATTAGACCAGATGAGACTAGACAAAAAATAGAATAGAATAGAATTAAACAGAATAGAATAGAATTGAAAATAATAGCATGACAGAACAGAACATATTAGACCAGATGAGACTAGACAAAAAATAGAATAGAATTAAACAGAATAGAATAGAATTGAAAATAATAGCATGACAGAACAGAACAGATCAGACTGCATAACACTAGACTAGAATGTAGCAGAATAGAATAGAATGTCAGAACAGAAGAAATTAGACCGGATGAGACTAGACAAAAATAGAATAGAATTAAACAGAATAGAATAGAATTGAAAATAATAGCATGACAGAACAGAACATATTAGACCAGATGAGACTAGACAAAGAATAGAATAGAATTAAACAGAATAGAATAGAATTGAAAATAATAGCATGACAGAACAGAACATATTAGACCAGATGAGACTAGACAAAAAATAGAATAGAATTAAACAGAATAGAATAGAATTGAAAATAATAGCATGACAGAACAGAACAGATTAGACCGCATAACACTAGACTAGAATGTAGCAGAATAGAATAGAATGTCAGAACAGAACAAATTAGACCGGATGACACTAGAATAGAATAGAACTGAATAGAATAGAATATGCGTCACCTAGATCAGGGTTTTTTGATCCCCTTGCGAGGGACCCCCTGTGTGATAAAACTAGTATACATGATATTATGACGATTTTTTTTTTCCCGCCAAATTAAATAATTCTCTTTTATATTGTACTGAAGCCTATTAATATACTGTTCAAATATTATCTGGAAAATAATACATTTTTATTAAGTTGACAGCGCATCTTTCAGAGTTATTTTAGATGTATAAACATTTCAAATTCAAGTAAATTAATATATATATCTATATATATATATATATATATCACGGCAGCCAAAAATGCAGTAGAGTTTAAGGGGTTAAAATGGCCAACAGCAGTTGTTATGATTTCTTAATTCTATTTAGAATGTTCCAAAACTTGGAACCTCTGATTTAAATGCATGTCTTGTCCTTTGTTCCAGGAGTATTCCAGGCCTTTGACAGGAAAAAGACGGGACAGATCAGCCTAAACATACAGCAGGTAACGCACCTGGTTTTTCCAGTTTGTAGAGATATGTGTGTCTGGGAGCCTGTGATTGGCTGAGGTATTTAACATGCTCCAATCACTTAATGTAATATTAAACGGCAAGGGCAAAACGCCAGCTCTTTGAGGTGCCATATGTTTTAAAATACAATGAGCTGACATTCCTTAACAAGTCTTTATTTTTTACAGTTCCTGTTTCTGTCCATGAACGTCTGAGGACTGGGCAAAATGAGGGAAAAGAGAAGCACTAAAGGAACAAAGGAAGATGTTCTGGAGGGAGTCAGTTGTGACTGTTAAATACACTGAATAATACATGTGGTTTTTTTGTTGGTTTGTTTTGGGTTCTTTCCCATTAGGCCTGATACTCACTATGGGTTTAGGAGAGTTTTGAAATCCCAGTGTTGTGTTCTTGATGGTACATGTTTACGCTTGTTTTTTTGTTTTCTGTGATTTGGGTCATATTCACCTCTTGCTTAAACGGTCTCACATTGTTAAGAGCTGATAAACTGTAACGCTTTCATCTTTAAAGGTGCATGCATGAATCAACAAACCATGGAAATATATTAATAAAGAAAGTGGCACGATGAGTTACTGTGGCTGTGGTTATTGACTGGCTGTGACAGAGCAACCAATAATTGACAACTTTAAAAATCAGAAAATGCTCAAGGAATTAATTTAAAGTAAATTGTTGAATGAATAACGTCATAAATTAATCCTATAATGTCAAGCTTACGAGCCAAACAATCTATGGTATGTAAGTTTCACATGTTTATGGCGCCATCTAGTGGTTATTTGTGAAAAAAGTGGCTTCATTGTTTATATCGATTATTTAAAATAGTGGCGTACTTGCGTGAAGTGACTCTTTATGTTGGGATAAATTACAGCTTATTTTATTAAAGGAAAAGTGACAGTAATGATTATATTGTTACTGATGTTTTAAAATGAGTATTTGCTGAATATAAGCAACTTGTGCTGTGTTCAAATGTTAAATATTATTTTATTGAACCTCCCTTTGAAATGTATGAATCAAATATGATATAACAGGCTTTTGAGGTTTATATCTCATTCACCATGATATACATTTTATAAGATACACTCACTAAAGGATTATTAGGAACACCATACTAATACTGTGTTTGACCCCCTTTCGCCTTCAGAACTGCCTTAATTCTACGTGGCATTGATTCAACAAGGTGCTGAAAGCATTCTTTAGAAATGTTGGCCCATATTGATAGGATAGCATCTTGCAGTTGATGGAGATTTGTGGGATGCACATCCAGGGCACGAAGCTCCCGTTCCACCACATCCCAAAGATGCTCTATTGGGTTGAGATCTGGTGACTGTGGGGGCCATTTTAGTACAGTGAACTCATTGTATATATGTAATATATATATATTCTGACAATTCTTTCATATGTCAGGCTTTACAAACTTAAAGGGATAGTTCACATAAAAATACAAATTCTGTCATCATTTACTCACCTTCATGTTGCTCCAAACGTTATGATTTTCTTAAGCGGAACACAAAAGTAGATATTTTTGAAGAATGTTTGAACTGTTTTTAACGATTCAATAAAAGTCAATGGAGTCCAAAAGAACACCGGACAAAAAATAAAACAAAAAAAATAGACAAAATATCTTGTTTTGTGTTCCACAGAGGAAAGACATGCAAACAGGTTTGGAGCGACATGAGGGTAAGTAAATTATGACATCATTTTAATTTTGATGAACTGTCACTAAGTCCACCACCTTTTTAAAAATGAAACAAATACACAAAAGACCACATCAAGGTATATTAAAATACTTTAAGATGTATAAAAATAAATAAATAAATAAAAAATGAATGAATAAAAATAATTCCTGGACTTCAACTCTTTAAAATTATTTATGTATTTAAAACACACGATTTACAAAACAATAATATTAAAATATTAAAAACAGCATCTTTTATGCAAATAAATGACCAAATAAAATAATGACGTTGTATTTGACGTCACTTCCCCGTCTTCGTGGACTAAACCAAAAGGGAATCAGGTGTGTGTCCATAACTACAAAACAATGCCACTCCTCACAGTGTTGCTATTTTCCGTTCCCTTCAATTTATTATTAAAAGTGAGTTTTATTTATTATTTTAGCTATAAAATGGTAGAACCTATGCTGTTTACATCAGTTGTGTAATGTTTGTGTTCCCCCCTCCCGGTCAGTCAGAATGGTACAGTCTCGGTGTGGCCGCTGTTGTCCACGTGTTTCCCTGACAGAAGAATTCTCACGATTGCAGTCCATGTAACATTGATCTTTTCATGCGACTTTAAGTTTAAAAAACATTACTCAGATAATACATTTGTTATCATTAAAACATTGTGATAAATTTTACTCTGGTTTTGTCTTCATAGTTAGCTAATAGATTAGCGAATTTTGTCTACATAGTCTAAAACGTATGCATTATTAATAATATGTGACTGAATGACTGCTGTCATAGAATATGCCAGAGTTTTGTGTTGGCTATATCTTGATCAGATGTGAAGTCAGAAAGATCCACTTGTCAAGTTCGCCCACAAATATGGTCAAACAATCTTTTCTTCATGTGTGTATGACAGTTATTGTTGCAGCTGAAATTTGGCAATCTGTTTTGAACTGTAAACATCTGTTATTCTTTACTCATCCTCATGACATTCCAAACCTGTATGACTTCTTATTTGTGTAAGGAAAACAAAAGATGTTGAGCAGAATGTCCACGCCACCCTTTTTCATGTAATGGGGACTGTCAAGCAACAAACAGGACGAAATGGACCATAACCACAGTTTATTTAGGTTTGAGTGAGGAACAAACTGTAGTTTAAATTGTTATTCACTGAAAATCTTCCTTATGTAATAGTTATTAACTCTGTGTGCATAACATAATATTGAGAACATATTTTATTTATCATGCTTTTTCTACCGGACTGCCTATTTGGTTCTAAACTTGAATATAACGTTGAATTATTTATAGGGGTTCACATATGAAATGATTTGTCCGATACCCATTTTAACAATAAACCTGTTGAGTTGGAATTATAGGAAGCTAATCTCCGCGGCATCCATGCACAACTCACCATGCGCCACACCGAGAGCGAGAACCACATTATAGTGACCATGAGGAGGTTACCCCATGTGACTCTACCCTCCCTAGCAACTGGGCCAAGTTGGTTGCTAAGGAGACCTGACTGGTGTCAAACTTGCGATTCCAGGTGTGGTTGTCAGTGTCTTTACTTGTGAGCTACCCAGGACCCCTTATGCTTTAAATTTATAATCTTATGTTCTAAATGTACAAAGGAGGTACAAAAGTTAATAATTTCCATTGAACATAGATTGGATCGGTTGAAAATTTTAAAGAGAGTCATAATGAAAGATAAATATAAGAAAAAAAGACAAAAATTATTGAAAAATAACATATCATAGCATGATGAATTTTTTTTGTGTATGTTGCATATGCTGGAAATGTCTATTGTGATTGTGGGGATGTGGGCATGGTCATGTGTCTGTTTGCAGGAGAGAGGGAGTGGTGTGGCTTGTCAAACTGGTTGGCGTAATTTCAAACAGCTGTTTCTTGTTAAAGTGATAGCGGTGGGAGACCTTATAAAGCAGCCAAACTTGCTAGGGAAGAGGAAGAGCAACACAAGATGTTTGTCAGAGTTTATGTTTTTGAAAATTGATGCTGCTGAGTGAAAACACCAAAGACAAGTATGTGAAATACACATCAGGCAAGAAAATAAAAACTTGCCTGAACTGCTGCTTTGCTTCCCGACTCCATTCCTGTGTCCGAACTATCAATAATATCACACTAGTGCTGAAACCCGGGATTGGAGGAGTGACATCATCATGGAGTCCTCCCCCCTTGGTGAAGCAATCAAGTCCCTCGCTGGCATCCCACAGACCCAGCGCCAGGCACTTGTGGAGCTGCACCTGGACCAGGAGCAGTGTTTCCAACTCCTGCTCCAGGCCCAAGCAGAGGATCGGCAGGTGTTTTGGAGTCTGATCATGCATGAGGGGGTTTTTACCCCAACTTTGGAGCCCTCCTCGGCTGATCCACCTTGGTGAATATGGGGCCCGCCAACAATCTCAAGGCATACCTTGACCTTTTTGAGAAAATGGCTCAACAACTTCCAGCAGCCACCCTCAACATCTATAATGACCTGAGGATAGCCATCCTGCAGTGGGTTGGCCGGAGTCCTGAACAGAGCCTTCAACACTTCAACACTCCATGATGCCTACTGGAAATGGTTGCTGGCTGAGGGACCCCGCCCTGCTTGAGACATCATAGATCAGGTCCCAGCTGCCCCGTGGTATGGCTGAGTGGGTCCAGTGCCACTGTCCGGCATCACTGGAGGAAGCTGTCCAGCTGGCCAAGGATTACATGAAGGCATTCCGGGGAAGCAGGGGAGCTAGGACATTTCCAGGACCGGTGTCCAGTGATGGAGGTGGGCACCCTGGTCCTGATGTTTCCCAGGCCACCCCCGATCGAGCTAGGTTGTATTGTATATTGGTGAGTACTCAGGGGGATACATATAAAGCTTTGGTGGATTCTGGCTGTTCCCAAACCTCTATCCACCAATGCTTGGAAAAAGATGGGGCATTGGGCACAAATAGTCATGTGAAAGTATCAGGTGCATTGAAATAATATTCAGGGGGAGAGTAGAGGCTGCAGTTAATTCCCGCCCCACCCATCCACTGATTTTGGGGACGAATTGGACGGATTTTAAGAATGTATTAAGGTAAATATGTGTGGATGGGTCCTGTGAAATAATGTCTCTGTGTGTGACGTGCGATGCTATGGTGGAAGAGGCATTGCAGGGCCATCTAAGTTTGATGCTGCATCAAAATGACACAAAGGAGGGAGTCCCCACCCTGACGGAGTTGCCTGAAGGGGAATTACCTCTAGAGCAATCACATGACGAGTCCCTCAAAAACACTTTTGACCAAGTGAGAGTAATCAACAGCTCCAGCCTATCGTCGCGCTCGCTTACCCATCTTTTCAATTATTAAAGATCAGTTGTATCAAGTGATGCAGGACACTCAAACAAAAGATCAAATCACAAACAAACTCAATTAATAGTGTTGAAGAGCCGTCAGGAAACTCTCTTCCAGGCGGCTCACCATAATATGATGGCTGGCTATTTAGGACAGAAAAACACTCAACCGAAAAATGGCCCATTTTTTTGGGCCAGGCCTTCACCGAGACTTTCGTAGGTGGTCATTAAATAGATTCAAGCAAGCGTGTATCACACGCAAATGGACGGCTTGGTCGAATGGTTTAATAAAATCCTGAAAAAACTTGATTTGCAAGTTCATACAGGAGGGTGCGAGGGATTGGGATAAGTGGTTGGAACCCCTATTATTTGCTGTCCGGGAGGTCCCGCAAGCCTCCATGGGGTTTTCCCCCTTCAAGCTCCTGTATGGGCGTAGGCCACGCGGCCTGCTTGACGTCATATGGGAGACTTGGGAGGAGGGGCTTTCAAAGAGCAAAAACAAAATTCAGTACGTTCTTTACCTTAGAGCAAAACTATGCACATTGGGGCAGTTATGAGAGTTTGCACTGGGACATAAAGTCCTTATATTACTGCCCATCTCAAGCTCTAAATTACTCGTCAAGTGGCAAGGGCCCTTTGAGGTCTCAGAGATCTCGATTATGAATGGATAGAGGCGGGGCACGTCAAATTTACCACCTCAAATTTACCACCTTGTGGCGTTGGCGACAGTAGTTCCAGAGAGGGTGGAGCTCGGGCCGGAGGTGACTCTCAAACCTTGTCAGTTCATCCCAGTCCCGTGTGGAGACCACCTCTCTCCTTGCGAAGTTGCAAGCGTAATTCGCAGACGTGTTCTCGCCTCTCCCCGGAATACAAACCTTATAGAGCACCATATCGAGACCACCCCAGGGGTGGTGGCTCATAGACTGCCTTCCTGAGCTCAAACAAATGGTTGTTCAGGAAGAATTAGTGACGATGCTCAAGATGGAAGTAATAGAAGAGTTGCATAGCGATTGGGTCAGCGCAGTGGTTCTGGTACCTAAGAGCGACGGGACGGTCCCATTCTGTGTGGACTATCGAAAAGTGAAAACAGTGTCCAATTTTGATGCATATTTAATTCAACATTGGATATAGCAAAGGGTTATTGGTAGATCCCATTAACTCCAAATGTTCCACTCTGTTCAGCTTACACCAATTTTTGACTCTTCCCTTCGGTTTGTTTGGGGCCCCCGCCACGTTCCAGTGTCTCATGGATTAAATTCTCAGGCCACATACGGCATATGTCACCACTTATTTGGACAATATCGTCATTTATAGTAATGACTGGTGGGTTGTATCTTGCATTTAATATGGGAATGTTCGGAACGTGATCCGCATTTGTTTAGTCATGCGAAGTGTGCACGACAAACATTTGTGCCACGCGCTGTAGTATCAATAATTTTAAGGATGAAACTCTACGTGATGTGCTTGAATTTATCTTTGAAGCATCCGTACGTATCCTGTACAGAGCGGAAATATTCTTCTAAAATTCTTCATTTGTGTTCAACAGAAGAAAGAAAGTCAGACACATCTGGGACGGCATGAGGGTGAGTAACTGATTTTTGGGTGAACTGTCCCTTTAAATGAAAAGGAAAGCGAAAATGTCTGAGATCATACTTTTAAAGTTGTTGACCCAGAGTGCTCTTGTGAATAAGCCGCCACTTGTTGGACCCAACTTACCAGGATGTTTCATTTACACACATTAAACAGTTTAAGATGAGTGTGCAAGGACATGTTCATTCAAATATGTTTTGGAACAACGGTCACATGGATATTTCACAATGAGCAGAATATTACCAATCGTTCTCTTAATGACGTTTGGGTGTTTATCTCTATGGGGTGAATATATAATTTCCTTACTATCCAATCACCAACTTTGGAGGGCGAATGTGCTCTTAAAATGTAAATTAAACCACAATTTTGAAAATGTTTGCTGTGTTTAATGTGCAACAGGTTTTCACACAGGATCCCAATGCCATTTTTAATAAACAAAAATATACAATCTGGATAAAAATCACATTTACCATTTTTCACCACCAGCATTCAACTGATCTGACAACAGAAACTATAATTGCATTTACAATTACATTCATGCATTTGGCAGACGCTTTTATCCAAAGTGACTTACAGAGCACTTATTACAGGGACAATCCCCCCGGAGCAACCTGGAGTTAAGTGTCTTACTCAAGGACACAATGGTGGTGGCTGTGGGGATCGAACCAGCAACCTTCTGATTACAAGTTATGTGCTTTAGCCCGCTACAATCCCCCCCCCCCCCAATTGTACCCTATCAGCGGTCCATAAGCGGCTCCTGAATATATTATACTACCATCATTATGGTATGCAAATAAAGGGGACAATTTGGAACACCCAACGGTTAACGGATGTAGAAAGGAAGTCCCGCCTTACAGATAAAAGAGCCAATCACCTTTTAGATACAGACATCGACCTGTCAATCAACTTGAGAACGTGGATGCGAATTAGGTTTAGGGTTACAATTTATGATTCCAGTGTCGTCAGATTTTACAACTGATTTAAAATATGAACTTTGATCATAATCTTGTCCAACCGTGCTGGAGATTTCGGTATTTCCCCATTGAAGTAGACAGGAGCTGCACTGTCATGACTGGAATTAACTTCCTGAGAGTGTTTCAAAGATGGCCGACAGTGGACTGAATTGCTAGAGACGTCGGTATTTCCCAAGACCAATTTTGGCGTTTTGAGCGTCGCCATAGAAACACATAATTTATTCATCAAAGAACATGAACAGCTGAGAGTTTTATCAAGTTAGTCGTCTCGAAATTTCCGTAATTCTGACGAAACCCGAACGTGGCACCACTGGCTTGAGTCACATGATTTGAGTAAACTTTGTTCAAAGGGCTTAAAAACATAATTCTGGCAAACAAGAAAACTTCAGTATGTTTTAAAATATACAGTGTAAACTATAATAACCTGCTTAAATATAATGGAGAGGAACAAATGCTCGAAATACTTAAAATATCCTTGTACTTGTGTAATCGTGTTTCTTTACCTAAAAGGCATGTCATCATGACAAATGCTTTTCACTGCTGTGAACGGGAGTAACTGGAAAATTGCATTTCATGCAGCCATATGGAGACCGGTGCATGTACTAACATAATATCACAGCAGTTTGCTAGCCTTGGACCAGCCAAGATCCCAGCAAATAAAACCCCATCCCAGTAACAGGTACCAGGGTTTTTCCTCTTCATGTAGACCTCTGAAAGCAGTCTCTTGCATCTATTAAAGTGCCCATGCGTGATTGGACTCCGTAAACTTCTACCATATCACCAGGACTAATTTCTTGTGGACAGTCATAGCCTGCCGATAGGTTGCTGGTGGACAAATCTCCTGACTCAGGTCCCATGTAGCCATTAAACGTGCCTTTCACACTCTTGCTGCTGTAGTCGGAGCTGACGGAAGAACCGGGCCCATCTGAGGACTGGTCTTCCTTGGGGATCTCCATGAATAATGCTGCATGTTCTGTAGGGTCCCCAGTGCAAGTGAGCGGTTTAAGCTGAACGTCTTTCACCACATTGTCCTCCTCCAGTCTCAGGGGTTTCCACACGTCTTTTTTTGTTCGATTTAAATCCTGCCAAACCAGAAGAGACAACTTACAGTCACCCGTCCTAGTGCAAGAACGAAGTTCTACAACATTACAAAAAACTCAAGGAGCCACTTTGTGTTACATACATTATATCTATGTTTTGTGTGGCTTAAGTATACACATTTTTGGATCTCACACTGGGACGTGACAGAATAAAATCTGCAGCAAAATTTGTTTGTGCGTGGAGTTAATGGGGATGATTATTTTCCTTATTTCAACTCTACTCATCTAAAGTGTATTTATATCTACCTTAATTTACTTTCCACACCTGATTGTAATTTTGTGGTAACATGACCTTGACTTCACTATAGGTTGTTTTGGAGAAAAGTGTCAGACAAATCCATAAATGCAAATGTGCATATATAGATGTGGGACACTGATGATGGTGCAAATCGAAAATGTTTTCTCGTTGCACGGAGCACTTTTTGCACTTTTACACTTTTTGGCCTCTCAATAAACTAAAAAATTGTGAGACTTTTCCTACACATTGTGTGTGAGCTTCCCCTCTCTTTTGGACTATAGTATGACTCCAAAGCTTCTTGGAAATATAAGCCCTTTCAGTATTCGGACGTCTTTACAGCTTTTGTTCTGCTGTTGGTTTACTACTATATATAGATGTGTTTGCAAAGAGGGGCGAAGCCGTAGATTAGGTTCAGATTTGATTGATTGGATCTGGAATTTCCAATGAAAACTTTTCCCTAGTAATAGTCTTGCGTTCCCTCGCTACAGGTCTTGCGTTCCCTCGCTACAAGTCTTGCGTTCCCTCGCTACAGGTCTTGCGTTCCCTCGCTACAGGTCTTGCGTTCCCTCGCTACAGGTCTTGCGTTCCCTCGCTACAAGTCTTGCGTTCCCTCGCTACAAGTCTTGGGTTCCCTCGCTACAGGTCTTGGGTTCCCTCGCTAAAGGTCTTGGGTTCCCTCGCTAAAGGTCTTGGGTTCCCTCGCTACAAGTCTTGGGTTCCCTCGCTACAGGTCTTGCTTTCCCTCGCTACAGGTCTTGGGTTCCCTTGCTACAAGTCTTGGGTTCCCTCGCTACAAGACTTGCGTTCCCTCGCTACAAGTCTTGCGTTCCCTCGCTACAAGTCTTGCGTTCCCTCGCTACAGGTCTTGCGTTCCCTCGCTACAAGTCTTGGGTTCCCTCGCTACAAGTCTTGGGTTCCCTTGCTACAAGTCTTGGGTTCCCTCGCTACAAGTCTTGCGTTCCCTCGCTACAAGTCTTGCGTTCCCTCGCTACAAGTCTTGCGTTCCCTCGCTACAGGTCTTGCGTTCCCTCGCTACAGGTCTTGCGTTCCCTCGCTACAAGTCTTGCGTTCCCTCACTACAAGTCTTGCGTTCCCTCGCTACAGGTCTTGCGTTCCCTCGCTACAGGTCTTGGGTTCCCTCGCTACAAGTCTTGGGTTCCCTCGCTACAGGTCTTGGGTACCCTCGCTACAAGTCTTGGGTTCCCTCGCTACAGGTCTTGGGTACCCTCGCTACAAGTCTTGGGTTCCCTCGCTACAGGTCTTGGGTTCCCTCGCTACAAGTCTTGGGTTCCCTCGCTACAGGTCTTGGGTTCCCTCGCTACAAGTCTTGGGTTCCCTCGCTACAGGTCTTGCCTTCCCTCGCTACAGGTCTTGGGTTCCCTCGCTACAGGTCTTGCGTTCCCTCGCTACAGGTCTTTGGTTCCCTCGCTGCAAGTCTTGCGTTCCCTCGCTACAAGTCTTGGGTTCCCTCGCTACAAGTCTTGCGTTCCCTCGCTACAAGTCTTGCGTTCCCTCGCTATGCTTTCCCTAGTAATAGTTTTGGGTTCCCTCGTCTCTTTTTGAAAACTGCAGTTCGTGACATCATGACACATTGCTCATTTGCATTTACGCATCCCACAACATGCGTCATCGCACCCTTGGCCCCGCCCCCTGGCACGCAGGTCAAGATGGCAGAACTTGTGTGGCTAACTATTCCTACCGTAACACCAAAGGGGACCCATCTAGTCTATTTTGAATTATTTTATATATGAAGATGAACTACACAGACTCTTTGACCGTTGTCATGCATCTCGCCTCTTTTAAAAGACGCGGTGTCAAGTTACAACTCTGAAAGGGAGAAGCAACACTGTGTCATTCAGCTGCTGCCTCATGTTGTTTTGAGCACAAACACGTCATGGACACATCGTCCATCTATGCTATTTTTAATTGTTGGTGTATGTAAAGCAGGGACGGATTACCGACCGGGCCAATGGGGCCAGTGCCCAGGGGCCCTGACTACCAGGGGGCCCTTGACTGCCTGTGGGTGCCCTGGGCTTTAAGGTTGCGTGATCTAGTTTAGTGATCCCCGCCACTTGAAAACCCTTTTGGGAGTGAACAACAAATCATCAATTACTCACCCTCATGTCACCCCAGATGTGTATGACTTTCTTTCCTCTACTGAGTACAAATTATGATTTTTAGAAGAATATTTTGCTCTGGATGTCCAGTGAATGTTGGACAGGACTTTGAAGCTCCAAAAAGCACATAAAGGCACCACAAAAGTAATCCATAAGACTCCAGTGGTTTAATCCATGTCTTCAGAAGTGATATGATAGGTGTGGGGGAGAAACAGCTCAATATTTAAGTCATTTTTTACAATAAATTCTCCTCCCTGCCAAGAATGTGAATTGCCCAAAAAAGGTGAAAGTGAAAGTGGAGATTTATAGTAAAATTATTTAAATATTGATCTGTTTCTCCCCCACACCTATCATATCACTTCTGAAGACATGGATTAAACCACTGGAGTCGTATGGATTACTTTTATGCTGCATTTATGTGCTTTTTGGATCTTCAAAGTTCTGCCCAACATTCACTGGCATTGTTTGGACCTCCAGAGCTGAAATATTCTTCTAAAAATCTTAATTTGTGTTCTGCAGAAGAAAGAAAGTCACACACATCTGGGACAGCATGAGGGTGAATAAATGATGAGAGGATTTACATTTTTGGGTGAACTGTCCCTTTAATTGACACAGCCCAAAATTGGAAAGCCCTCTAAAGTTTTCCACTAGTAATTCCAGCATTGTTTTGGTGATTATGTATGCGCATTTCACAAATATGATCATCCAGATATGAGTTGAACATCTTTAGAACAGGATTGAGCAACAATTTATGTTAAGCATGTAAAAATACAGAAGGTGGTTACTGATGTTAGTATTTCGTTCATTTTTTTAAAGACAAAGTGAACAGGACTTACCAATATCGTGGGAAAAGCAGAGGCTGCTTCCTTTTTTATTTTCTCGTTGCATTTCTTTGCTAGCAGCAATAATAAAAGAGCTATAAACATCAGCGCCACAATACCACCCATCACCGGATACAGGAACAGATCTTTGGGAAGAGAGAAATAGTAAATGACCTCATCCTCCGATGTGCACGTGTTTATCATTTAGTTCACAATTTAAAGATGATTTGTGTCATTTCTAAAGTCACCAATGTAATGTCAAAAATAATGACCGTTTCATATGTAATAACAAGCTAAAAACTCAATGAGATCAACGAGAAAGCTTGTTTCAAACGTCAAGGAGACACCTGATAATGTAAAGTGTATTTACAGCTTTTAATGTCTCCTTCGTAACAGCCGGAGGTGGGCTTGAGATGTCTCTGTCCGATACGTCCAGTGAGACTGACGCAGTACTTCCGCCTCTCCTCACGAAATTGAATGGACGTCTCGCATGTTGTAAGAGTCGATTCACAGCGAAATACTTCTCTACCCTGTAGAGAAAATACATTTGTATGTGAGATTCCTGCGTTATCTACAGAAGACTTCTGGGCTTCCAGGTGATCTCATGTGAAGTGACATCGGATATCCCAACAGAGAGTTATCTGATAGATTAGTAAGTGTTACCTCTTCTGTTTCAACAGAATATTCAAGAAGATCCTTGAGATTGCGTAGAGCTGGTGTGTTTCTATAGAGCTGCAGAGGATTGCTGAACTCGAGGTGGAGTTTGCCCTCTTTGGGGGACAGTTTAACCTCAGGGAAGTCCAGCTGACCTGAGCGCACAGGTGTAGCTACAGTTAGTCTGTGCAGTAGGGGTTAGGCATGACCGAATGCTATTTACGGCCAAGTTCAGACAACAAAGAAGGTGTAAACTTACACTTTAATCCGCTTGCTGCATTTTGATTGAAGCTGAATATAACTGATTCTGCTTTCTCAGACTTGACTGTCCCGCACATGGCCATCACAGTCACAACGTAGTGATTGTACGCTGGATTCCACAGCATACCGGATATGTTCAAGGAGTGATTTCCTGTTGTAACAGGTTCCCTGGGACACAGATAAATAGTAACATTAAGCCTGGGACAGGAAGCTTCAAAACAAGGGGTTTGAATTGCAAACGAATAAGTCTATAAGATGCTCTTAGTTGCAGTGAAATATTGAAACTGTTGTTTTTGAAAGTTTACCATATTTTATCCTTGTCTTTCACCTCCACCTGGAAGGATACGTTATTCCTGGGATACGGATATTGCCAGCGTACTTCAACTCCATAGCTGTCACACTGGATAGTCACATTGATGGGAGGAAATAGGCGACTCTGAGCTAAAGGAAAGGGACAGATCATAGGCATCATTTATGGGCGGGACATGTCCTCTACACTTTTTGCAATGGCAAACTTTGTCCACACTTCCCACCGTCTCAATGACAATTAGGGTTGAACGATTAATCGAAAGACTTATAGCGAGGGAACCCAAGACTTATTGCGAGGGAACCCAAGACTTAGTGCGAGGGAACCCAAGACATATAGCGAGGGAACCCAAGACATATAGCGAGGGAACACAAGACATATAGCGAGGGAACACAAGACTTATAGCGAGGGAACCCAAGACATATTGCAAGGGAACCCAAGACATATTGCGAGGGAACCCAAGGCATATTGCGAGGGAACCCAAGACATATTGCGAGGGAACCCAAGATTATTGCGAGGGAACCCAAGACTTATTGCGAGGGAACCCAAGATTATTGCGAGGGAACCCAAGACTTATTGCGAGGGAACCCAAGAATTATTGCGAGGGAACCCAAGACTTAGTGTTAGGGAACCCAAGACTTAGTGTGAGAGAACCCAAGACTTATTGCGAGGGAACCCAAGACATATTGCGAGGGAACCCAAGACATATTGCGAGGGAACCAAGATTATTGCGAGGGAAACCAAGACTTGTATCGAGGGAACCCAAGAATATTGCGAGGGAACCCAAGACTTATTGCGAGGGAACCCATGTTTATTGCGAGGGAACCCAAGATTATTGCGAGGGAACCCAAGACTTGTATCGAGGGAACCCAAGAATATTGCGAGGGAACCCAAGACTTATTGCGAGGGAACCCATGTTTATTGCGAGGGAACCCAAGATTATTGCGAGGGAACCCAAGACATATTGCGAGGGAACCCAAGACTTATTGCGAGGGAACCCAAGACTTGTAGTGAGGGAACCCAAGAATATTGTGAGGGAACCCAAGACTTAGTGCGAGGGAACCCAAGACTTAGTGCGAGGGAACCCAAGACTTAATGTGAGGGAACCCAAGACTTATAGCGAGGGAACCCAAGACTTAGTGCGAGGGAACCCAAGATTTATAGCGAGGGAACCCGACTTATAGCGAGGGAACCCAAGACTTATTGTGAGGGAACGCAAGACTTAGTGCGAGGGAATAATAATGCAAATTTATAATAATAGGTGCAAAGCACCTATTTTAATTATTGACTTGTTTCTTACATAATACATTGATCGACTGGAGCCTAAATGTGACTTTTGGACCATCAGTGTACTGGCACCCGTGTACTTAATATAGTTTAATAACACATTTGATGTTGTCAGATCCAGGCTGATAACAAAGGTGGGTGTGAAGCTAAACCAGTTTCCCCAGTTTATTATCAACAATCTTCTCAAATGTGCCATCCATCTGTAGTCATGGTAAAGAAATGTGGTACATCCACCCTTTACTGTCATCAATGACATTTGTTTGAGAAATACAATGATGGTTTCTCAGTCAGTCTTAAAGGGATAGTTTAACCAGAAAAGACATTAGTTCATCATTCTGTTGCCATTTTTGCATGAATTATGTCTTTAATGCTGGTTTCACAAGGAGGATAAAGTGCATTACAAACACTGAGCAACTTCCTCAACGCTGTGCCAGTTTATGCAAATTTCCATACTGCCGTCGCCATGGCAAATAGGGCGCAGAAGTCACCGGACACTTTTTCATCTTTCTTGGTTCCGGAAGTATTTTCCCATTCAATTCCTCCACAAGCATTCCAACAATTCTTCAGTAAAGCGTTTTAAGCCACAAACCAAACCAACCAGCTCTGAGATGAATCACACAACATCACAACTTTGGTTCAAAGCAAAAAGTGTTTGTACGTCGACAAAAAACACAGGTACAAAACCATTGTACTTCAATTATTTAATGTAGGATTGAGCTACTCACCCTATTAACCACAGCAAATAATGGTGGACAATATAATACGAAATTATAGAGCACAAATGTGCACGTCCACTTTTTCAGCCGAAGTGATCTGACCTTTATTTTCCCCATATGGATTTCATTAAAAATTAAACATTTTGATTTTAAGCAAAAAAAAAAGTTTGAAAATCAGACAAAAGGACAAAGACTGTGTATTTAACATCTTCAACCCTTGTGCATCAATTAAAAAAAAGTTACTCAGAGTTGCTCAAATGTCCACATCAAAAAACTGCCATAATATTATATTTTAATATTTTCCACTTTCAATTAGTTAATTTTTTAACCATCATCAGTCCTGATCATAACTACCAAATATTCATTCATGTTCAGGATTTTAACCCTTTAAATGCCAGTTTGTTTTATAATGCTACTGTTGTTTATTACACACACACACATATTTCTCAATACACACACACACACACACACACACACACACACACACACTCACACACTTTTATCTGCATCATGTATTCAGTTGTCCTGCAGGTCTCTATAATACAGGAAACAGAGAATACACACACACACACACACACACACACACTCACACACTGACATCCATACCAACACACACACACACACACACACACACACACACACACACACACACACACACACACACACACACACATCCATACCAACACACACACACACACACTTTTATCTGCATCATGTATTCAGTTGTTCTGCAGGTCTCTATAATACAGGAAACAGAGAATACACACACACACACACACATATTTCTCAATACACACACACACACACACACACACACACACACACACACATCCATACCAACACACACACACACACACACACACACACACACACACACTGACATCCATACCAACACACACACACACTCACACACTTTTATCTGCATCATGTATTCAGTTGTCCTGCAGGTCTCTATAATACAGGAAACAGAGAATACACACACACACACACTTTTATCTGCATCGTGTATTCAGTTGTCCTGCAGGTCTCTATAATACAGGAAACAGAGAATACACACACACACTGACATCCATACCAACACACACACACACACACTGACATCCATACCAACACACACACACACTTGTATCTGCATCATGTATTCAGTTGTCCTGCAGGTCTCTATAATACAGGAAACAGAGAATACACACACACACACACACACACACACACACTTTTATCTGCATCGTGTATTCAGTTGTCCTGCAGGTCTCTATAATACAGGAAACAGAGAATACACACACACACACACTTTTATCTGCATCGTGTATTCAGTTGTCCTGCAGGTCTCTATAATACAGGAAACAGAGAATACACACACACACTGACATCCATACCAACACACACACACACACACTGACATCCATACCAACACACACACACACTTGTATCTGCATCATGTATTCAGTTGTCCTGCAGGTCTCTATAATACAGGAAACAGAGAATACACACACACACACACACACACACACACACTTTTATCTGCATCGTGTATTCAGTTGTCCTGCAGGTCTCTATAATACAGGAAACAGAGAATACACACACACACACACACACACTTTTATCTGCATCATGTATTCAGGTGTCCTGCAGGTCTCTATAATACAGTAAACAGAGAATTGGGGAAAAGTTTGTATTTGCTCCACAGGATAAACATGAGGAAAATGGCGCCATCTGGTGGAAAATATATATAAAAAATTATATTTCTAAGCCAGGGCTCCGGAATGAAAGCAAAATATCATAGAATTCACGATTTTATGCTTTAATGGCACTGGGGTCAAATATTGCAGTTTTAATGGGGTTCAATGGGAACATAAACAGCCAAAATGATCGAAAAAACAAAAACGACAAGACAAGAATGTCCCGAAGATTGCACAAGGATTAATGAAGGAATGAACTACAGTCCCATGTAATAAAAAATAAAAAAAATGACGAAACAATGAAAAACTGTTGATTTGAAGTTGTTGATTATAAGAATAGAAACAATATTAGGGATGCACCAATATGACCGTTCTTAACAAAACAAAAACTATTGGCTGATACCGATGTTATTATTTTGCCACTTCCTTATTTTGTCAACGGATCACTGTTTTGCTCAGGAAATGTGTTTGAAAATGGTACAAAAAATGTTAAAGAAAGAAGAAAATAATTTCCATTGAAAATAGATTGGATCTGTTGAACACGTGACAAAATTTTAAAGAGAACCACTAAAAGCATGATGATTGATGTGGAAAAGGTTATTTTTGTACATTATTGCACTTCTGTTTTTGCAGTTCAAAACAACAGAACTCACGCTTTATTATTATATATATGCATATTATTCCACGGATTTATCAACTACATCATGAAAAAACAAAAAGTTACCAAAGTAACAAACCACCCTTTATATATGTAGGGCCAAATTACTCAATTCAATAATAATAATACAAAATATAAATATTAAAATAAGTCATTAAATACATTAAATGCTAAATTAAATAATTAGATATTTAAATTCATTAATAAACACAAAGAAATTGTAAAAAAAAAAAATACAAAAAATAATAATAATAATTAAATGAACAAATACCTTGTATTTCATTTTAGCACTATTTTGCGTCCATTACCTTTACGCATGCGCTTCGCCACGTTATGGTTATCGGTATGTCACTCAACGACAGTGGGCGTTACCTTTCAAATTGATTTCTTTGGACCTTCTGGTTAGTTAAGGTGCACTTTTCTCACAACGCAAGAGGTTGTGAAGTTGCTGACCAAACATTAACAATGGCAGCTTCTGTTTCGGTTTCTTCTTCACTCTTTATCAAACTTTGCATGTTTCACACTCTTGACTTTGGACTGCTGAAATTATGAGCCAATGAGAAAATCTCAAAGGAGTGCCGATTACACCCATATGCTCCGATTTGCATGTCGGTAATTCTCATGCTTAAATGAAAAAGATCCCAAAGCAAGCTCTTAAATGAAAATGGAGGTAGAGAGTTATTGTTTAAATGCAATAGATTTAAAGCTAGCGCTGAAATGAAATACAGAGCAAATTTTAGGTACTGATTTAATTGTCATTTATTTCATTCACTGTGTATTTAATTATTTATTAAAATATTCATTTAATTAATTCACAATTTATTTAATGATTTAAGTCATTATTTATTTATATATTTAGCAATTTGGCTGTCCATATCTATAGTGGTGTTATGGATAAAAGAAAAGGCTTTCCAGACCGCTAGAGGGCGCCGCTTGCTTACACAATGCCGACTGAAGTCCTGATTACAGTCTATTTTTAAATGCAGCCTTTCAAGCTGCGATTTCAATCTTAACTCACAATTGCTTTCACAACTGTCAGGTCTGTTACGACTGTTTGCCCTCATTAATATGAGAACGGGAATGATTATAAATTAAACATGCTCTTAGGAGTGCCAACCCTTCTCTATTCTGTGGCTATGATTATTTCTGGATTGTCCATTTGAAATAAGAGTTATTGCGAAGTGTGTTGATGATTAATTATAAATCATCGTTTTTTCACATCGTTGTTTTTTATGCTTAAAAAACGTTTATAACCAATTATTATGAATATCGTCGGCCGATACACCGGTGCATCCCTAAACAATGTATATTAAGTTTATTGCAAAATACTCAAACATCTACAAAAATAAGTTGTTAGGACAAAGTAGTTTGCAATGCTTCACGGGACGGTTGCGGCTGAGCTATTTTGAAAAGATTTACATCTCCATGGTAACAGCGACATCTCTGATTGGTGACTCTTGCTGAAGGATTGTGGGTAATGTAGTGCTTCACTGGGAAAACTGCAATTAAACCAATTTTTGTTTTGTTTTTTGTATTAAATTAAAACCACACAGACTTATGACTTCTACAGAAGCGCTAACCATCATTTAGCAACCCTTAAAAGGTGTGTCGTTTCTCTAAATAGACAATAGTCATCCATAGTCGCAGAAGTCATAGTTATTTTATGTCTCCACACACAAGTGCCGCACTCATTTTAGTGAAAAAAAACTCACAACGTACAAAACGATATAAAACGGTCATAAGTATGCAGACACCCATGGTTGAATTACGGACCATGCCAATGGGGCAGTGCCCAGGTGCCCTTGACTACCATTGAATTGAACTGTAAGTCAAAGCATCTGCCAAATGAATGCTTGATGCAAACCCTCACATGTGTGATGTGATCTAGCTCATGTCTGATAGCTGTTAGGACTCATTTACTGTGATTGTCAGAGTAATGCAATAAATGCAGATTTGATATGCTTGAACTTCATTTTATGGATTTAGTTAATGTGTAAATACAATTAGGGTTGTATCAGAAGTATTACGTGCTCACAGAGATATTTAGTGAAACACGTTGATGCTATATTGAGACAGGAATGTCAATGGTTAAGGGAAGGGCTTTATCTGTCTTTCAATAGAGTTTTAAGAAGTGATTCCAGCAGTCAGGATGATGGCACTGGTACCAGCCCTTTGAACACACACCCACACCCACACACACACACACACACACACACACACACACACACACACACACACACACACACACGTAATCCTGATATTATCTCATCATGGTAAAACCACGCTGTTAAAGAACCAATGACCTTTAAAAATCACGTTTTTAAACAAAAGTTAAGTTTTCATTTACATTTCCATTCATTTCCCCCATAGAAAAATACATTGGCTTAGAACGGGGCTAGTTGTCACATAGGGAAGTTGTCTAGATGAAGGGCTATATCTCAGTAACTTTAAGATTTTGAGACAAACGTCCAATTATACAAATGTGTGTTTTCACAAGCAATGCTTATGTAAGTTGATTTCAAACATCTAGATCAAACGCTTCTTAAATTATAATGAATGTAATTCATTTGTATCTATTTAAACAAGAGAACAGAATAAAACCATACCGGGCAAGGGTCATCTATAAAATGAAGGTATATTTTACACAGTTCAAAGGTCAGGACTAGTCGTTTAGAAGTCGTTTTTATAGATGTCAGGTCAAGTCACGTGTTTTATATTAATTACAATGCCCGTTGTACTAAACAATAACTTTTTTTGGTTATCTTTACATGTTACCTTTTTTTTGTGCAGTTTTAATAATAGTTTTGTGTGTGTGTGTGTGTGTGTGTGTGTTTGTTTTATAATAATTTGATTTGTTTAAATTGGGTTGAAAAGCCTATAATAGCTTTTTAAATAATTTATCCCCTTATAATGAGATGAAATATCAGTATTTTTTTCTCTTCCTGGTCAATAATGGGAAAAATGTATAATAGTATTTTTATTAAAAAAAAAATGTAATGAAGAGTTCAAACAAAAACAATCTCATTAAAATAATTTTACAAATATAAATAAATAAACCGGATAAAATATTACCTTCTGTGGCGGCGGTGTGGATGAAGATCAGTGTGATGAGGCAGATCTGAGTCCGCATTATTGCCGAGGTGTTTAAAACAAACATTCACATAGTGTATAATCCAACACTCAACATAACATTAACCCCGTCGATTTAATAGTTAGGTATCGTTTCGGAGCTACATGAGGGCGGGAACAGCGCGACGCTTTTCGTGGAAATGACGCGGGTTCCTCTGAATCCTTCAGTCACTCTGGCGCAACTCACCTGCGGAAGGTGTTTACAGGTAACTGCAGTAACTCCGCCCCCCGACATTCAATAATGCCGCGAATCAAAATCAGGATCTTTCACGGGTTTAACCCGTGTGCGACAATAAACAAAGTTGCTCAGAGATCCTTAGAGGACAAAAAAATCGAAAATTGCCATTATGATAATATATTCATATTATTTTATTATTTTAACCAACATTAGTCCTGATCATAACTACCAAATATTCATTCAGGATTTTAACCCTTTAAATTTAAATGAATATTTATAAACCCCACAAAAAATGTATTATTTTCAAATAAATGCTAAAGGGAGTTTTCTGCTAGTGGGGATTAGCACAGTCTGGGATATGTCAGTGATTAGCAACAACACTCGGGACCTCAGAGGACAAAAATGTCCATGTCAAAAAACTACCATAATAATGTTATATATTAATATTATTTTCCACTTTCAGTAACATCATCAGTCCTGATCATAACTACCAAATATTTATTCATGGAATTTAACCATTTAAATGCCAGTTTGTTTATATTATGCCACTGTTGTTATTACACACACACACTCACACACACACACTCACATACACATACTCTCTCACACACACACACACACACACACACACACACACACACTCGCACACACACGCACACACACACACGCACACGCACACACGCACGCACACGCACACACACGCGCACACACACGCACACACACACATTCGCACACACACGCACACACACGCACGCACACGCACACACACAATTTTAGCTGCATCATTTATTCAATTGTCCTGCAGGTCTCTATAATACAGTAAACATGAGAAAAATGGCGCCATCTGGTGGAAAAATATTAAAAAGCACATTTTGAAGCCAGAGCTCCTATTCTGGAGCAAATCTGAAACTATTCTGTGTATTATAGGAAATGAGGTCAAATAATAAATTCCCCCCAAAAATACACACCTTTGACAAAATGTATGCCATTGGCATTAACAGCCAAAATGATCGAAAAAACAAAAACGAAAATGACAAAAATGTCCCGAAGCCGAAGGTCACACAAGTGTTCATTTCAAAGCGATAATCGTTCATGCGTGACACAACATCGATTACTCCAGAAACGTCACCTCATGTAGGATCTAATTTGGGATAGTACCCTCTGGTGGTATGTCACTGTATTACATTAGGTAATTAAATTGAGCGATTATGCTTGAAGGGTAATATAATGAATCAGAAATGTCATATATAATTACTTCTTTAAGCAGGTTCCATCTTTGTTTCCTTAATCTTCTGTTATTGATCTCCCCATCTATTATATTTACATCCACTGCATCCTCGTACTCTTCCTCTATTCCTCTCCATCCTCGTACTCTTCCTCTATTCCTCTCCATCCTCGTACTCTTCCTCTATTTCTCTCCATCCTCGTACTCTTCCTCTATTTCTCTCCATCCTCGTACTCTTCCTCTATTTCTCTCCATCCTCGTACTCTTCCTCTATTCCTCCCCATCCTCGTACTCTTCCTCTATTCCTCTCCATCCTCGTACTCTTCCTCTATTCCTCTCCATCCTCGTACTCTTCCTCTATTCTTCCCCATCCTCGTACTCTTCCTCTATTCCTCCCCATCCTCGTACTCTTCCTCTATTCCTCTCCATCCTCGTACTCTTCCTCTATTCCTCTCCATCCTCGTACTCTTCCTCTATTCTTCTCCATCCTCGTACTCTTCGTCTATTCCTCTCCATCCTCGTACTCTTTCTCTATTTCTCTCCATCCTCGTACTCTTCCTCTATTTCTCTCCATCCTCGTACTCTTCCTCTATTTCTCTCCATCCTCGTACTCTTCCTCTATTTCTCTCCATCCTCGTACTCTTCCTCTATTTCTCTCCATCCTCGTACTCTTCCTCTATTCCTCTCCATCCTCGTACTCTTCCTCTATTCCTCTCCATCCTCGTACTCTTTCTCTATTTCTCTCCATCCTCGTACTCTTCCTCTATTTCTCTCCATCCTCGTACTCTTCCTCTATTTCTCTCCATCCTCGTACTCTTCCTCTATTCCTCTCCATCCTCGTACTCTTCCTCTATTCCTCCCCATCCTCGTACTCTTCCTCTATTCCTCTCCATCCTCGTACTCTTCCTCTATTTCTCTCCATCCTCGTACTCTTCCTCTATTCTTCTCCATCCTCGTACTCTTCGTCTATTCCTCTCCATCCTCGTACTCTTTCTCTATTTCTCTCCATCCTCGTACTCTTCCTCTATTTCTCTCCATCCTCGTACTCTTCCTCTATTTCTCTCTATCCCAGCATTCGTGTGTACTCTGTAAATTACGTGACATCTAATCAGACACCTTTTAAAGTGTCACTTAAGTGTCCACAGTTTTGTAAATAGAACTTTTAATGATTGCATCTCAACACATATGATTCTAGTTGGTGAAGAACATGTTTGCATATTATTTCAGTGATATTTATAATGCTTGATGACGCCTACTTCATGTAATCTACAATAAACCATAGATCCAATCGATATCACCATATCTCTGGGGATGTATGTTTACACAATAATGTTATCACTTCATCCTATTTTATCCTTTTTACTGATTACCTGTCCCACTGCTCAGAGTTGTGTACATGTGGATGATTCAAGACGCATACTAATCTCCATGCATACTAATCTACATACATACTAATCTACATGCATACTAATCTCCATGCATACTAATCTCCATACATACTAATCTCCATGCATACTAATCTACATACATACTAATCTCCATGCATACTAATCTACATGCATACTAATCTCCATGCATACTAATCTCCATACATACTAATCTCCATGCATACTAATCTCCATGCATACTAATCTACATGCATACTAATCTCCATGCATAATAATCTACATACATACTAATCTACATGCATACTAATCTACATGCATACTAATCTACATACATACTAATCTCCATGCATACTAATCTACATACTAATCTCCATGCATACTAATCTACATACATACTAATCTCCATGCATACTAATCTCCATGCATACTAATCTACATACATACTAATCTCCATGCATACTAATCTACATGCATACTAATCTCCATGCATACTAATCTCCATACACACTAATCTACATACATACTAATCTCCATGCATACTAATCTACATACATACTAATCTACATGCATACTAATCTCCATGCATACTAATCTCCATGCATACTAATCTCCATACATACTAATCTACATGCATACTAATCTACATGCATACTAATCTACATACATACTAATCTACATACATACTAATCTCCATGCATACTAATCTACATACATACTAATCTCCATGCATACTAATCTACATACATACTAATCTCCATGCATACTAATCTCCATGCATACTAATCTACATACATACTAATCTCCATGCATACTAATCTACATGCATACTAATCTCCATGCATACTAATCTCCATACACACTAATCTACATACATACTAATCTCCATGCATACTAATCTACATACATACTAATCTCCATGCATACTAATCTACATGCATACTAATCTCCATGCATACTAATCTCCATACACACTAATCTACATACATACTAATCTCCATGCATACTAATCTACATACATACTAATCTACA